>JAUCNH010000072.1:4360353-4371448 GCA_032353275.1 Sardinella hualiensis | reverse complement strand
AAAGGAGAAGTTTGGTGTGAATCAATCAATAGCTCTGTTGATGCAACATAGACCAAATAACAAATTAATAACTAATGTTAACTGAATGGCAAAATGCAAAATTAAACAAGTATGCCCCATTCACTTAATGTTAGTAACCAGTTCAGTATTTGGTCATGTTCTTTTTCCTACTGATGGCTCTTGGTGACCTCAAAAAACAGGGCTAATGATTTGCACCAAACTTCTCCTTTAAGATACAACATGTCTTTGCTAGGAGTGTCTGAAGGTAAACACCCAGTGCCAGAGGTGAGAGACATGCATCATGTTTATTTCATGGCATAGTGGAAGTGTAGTACAAGCATCTGTCTAAAATCCCTTGGACAGGTGTCAGGTTTGAAAATTCACCATCTTCTAAAGTAGAGAATTAATTTTTTAACATTTTGGGTAAACCCTTGTCTAAAAATGACAGTAACCTAATGAAGTTTATTAGCAGTTAATCCTGATTGCTTGTTTCTATGTTATCAAATTGCATTTGCATGTAATTGCAATCAAATGAGACAACGTTCACATGCACTACACAGTCATGTTTCTCTTGCACACAAACTGTCTTGTTGTCTCTCTGGCTATGTGTCACACCTGTAAGGGTTACAAACAGTTGATGGGTGGAGAAAGAGTTCAGTTGACAGGTATTAAGAAGCTTTTGTCCAAAATGCCACCTGGATTTGTGATATAAATAAAAAGGGGTGGGGGGGTTGTCTTTATAGCAATTCTAAAAAATAATGTGTTGTGTATGTTTATTTTGGTCATTTTATTTACAGGGTTTCTTGGAAGAGTTTTTACATAAATAAGGTGGTCCTTGATATAATCTTTCAACTTATTATGGAACTAGACAGCAGGAATGTACAGTGCCAACAATATTTAGCTTATTATTCCTCTGCATGTAATTCTAAGAACATTTTATTTCTCAATGGGCTGTGTACCCAGCAGAGACGCCTCTGCCCTCTGGTGTTTCTCCAGAGCCACCTGCAGCTGCCAATACCTCAAATACACCCACATCAAACTCCCGTTCTTTCGCTTGTCTGTGTTCAGGTAATCTGCACACCTGCGGTCGTTTTTAAAGATGTCCCTGAGACTTTCCTCCATGCCCAGACGGGCGAGGGCTGGTTCACGGGCCGCCATCACCAGCAGGTCCTTTTCCATCTCCAGTCTCTTGTCCCTGGGCACCAGGATGCTGCAGAAGGCCTGCTGCCTGTCCACCAGCCTCTCCTCTACTTGCTGCAGGGCCTGGATCGCCGACTGCTCCCTCTGGCCCTCCTTCTCCAGGGCCTCTTGGAAGAGTGCCCCAGCGGCACCAGATTGCAGCACCCTCCCCTTCTGTAGGTCTAGAGCCTGGCGCTCGCGATTCAGCCCCCTCCGCTCCTCCAGGAGCTGCTGGCTCTGAGAAGCCATGGCCTGCTTGAATCCCTCAACACGCCTGCGTTCCCTCTCTAGCTCCAGCTCCAGCTGCACCGTCTCCTTGCGGTTCTCTGTCAGTGACTGTCGGTACTTCAGCTCCAGGTCCTCTTGGATGGATTTCATGGTCTTGTCATACTTAGTACTAGCCTCCTGTATCTCTTTCTGGGACTCCTTGGACCATATCCATCCTGCATAGAAGATGAAAAACACATACACTAAAATTCATTTTCCCCTCTTTCCTTTATCACCACACATCACTATGGTGGGTGGTGATGAGATACCCCAATGACTATATACACAGTCATTGAAATACCCCTAATTGGTGCGTGTAGTAGGCCTACTATTTGAAAAACATCTAATGATAATCTGACTAGTCTACCGCTATGCCCAAGGGACCTGTGCAGGGTTTATTGCGGCTTGTTCAGTTATTGATAAATAAATGGTGAAATTCCTCTCAAGAGGAATGAATGTCCACATTATAACACGTTACCGGTATTTCAAGAGAAACATGTGGGCCATAAAGCTCCGTTACTTACGAAAAGCAGCGAGGCCCAACAGGGGCACGAGGAGGGCATAATTCCATTTGCTGTTATCCCCACCTGCCCCCTGATCGGACCTTATGTTCCAGTCTGGGTCGTTCAAGTTGTTCATCAATCCTACAGTCAAACAAGAGAATAATACTGGAATTACGTTAGCAGCTAACGTTAACTTTCTCATAATCTACCAACTAGGGCATGGTCAGGTTGTAATTTCGGCATTCCATTTAAATTGCACACGGTGACTTAGGCCTACTTTACAATACACCAAATATGTTATTTTGGTGTATTAAAAAAATAGAATGCATTGCTAAATTGCTTACCTGAGTAAATGTTTACCTCTTGATGCAGCAGTTTCTACATTCGCATTTCACAGTGCAGAATCGTGTTCCTCCTTCAACCATACTATTTTCTGTTATGTGAAAACTAGGTATGAGTTTTGAAAAGTGCTGAACATCGAAAACAAAAGACATGATATATCAACAAAAAAATTGACTATTAATGTGGTCTAGTCACAAAAAATATTAACAGTAATTCCACTAACCCATTTTTCATTGATTTCAGTAGTTGAAAATGTTTACATATATAAAGACACCCCTGTACAGTTATGGATGGAATCTCCCATCATATTCACCGTCGATGAACGCGGTGACGTTGGCTGTAGTGTCTTTCGAAACAACCATCATGGCGTCCGTGTGTACAGCCTCCCGTGTTCTCGGGAAAAAGGTGTTGTCAACGAAAGCAGTAAGTTATTTGCATTACAGTTAGTAAAGATATAAACGTTATGGTGGTGAACTACTACAGTTTGCTTAGCCTTCTTTTAAGCGAGGATGTCTTCCAAATGTAATGTCTTCATCTCTGAAGTTAGCGTTAGCGGATGGTTTTGTAATAGGCATGCAGTGAGGTTAGATAATCATCCCACAGGATGGCTAGCAAGAACTTAGCCTTAAATTTCACACTTTAGTTAAGAGAATTTGGTTGTTTTAATTGTACATATGGTGTTACTGCAGTTAGATGGAAGCAAAAGGTAATTTGTAGACTATATAGTTAATGCTAGATACTAAATAAACATGAAAGCTAGCCATCTGAACAGACACTCATTGAAGGTCAATCAAGGGAATGTAGCATAAGCCATCCTAACGTTAGCTAGTTTAGCAAGCTGGCTAGTTCGTCTGAAGGAAGAGATGTCAGGAAGTTATGAAATCTGTCATTACAACGAGGTTCCTTGTTAAATACATTGTTGACTTAGCACAGCTGCCGTGTTTGATTAGCGCTATTTATCAGCTTTTAAGATGCTTGATTGATTGTTGCAAGAAACCATGATATTTGAATGTAAGTAGAAAGGGTGGCACTTAAGCTGTGAGGGGGGAAAAAACATCTTTTTTTTCTAGAGGTAATGTTGCGTCTGTCCGAAATACAGTTGACATTAGTTTGAGTGAACAGTTCGCAAGTTATGTAATATGAACTCTTCACGATACCATGCGAGACATTTGCTCTCTGGCAACCTTAGTTATGTCATTGCATGTTTCTGCAACATGACTTGAAGACAAGATTTTGAGACTTTGACACTATTTAAGGTATCCTTTTAACCAAATAAAATAGAATCAAGTTGGTTAGCATGGTTAAATCACATGAAGCGCAATTAACGTTACACAGGACAGCCATTCTATGCAGTGTGATGTTCCGGGTGACACCTAGGAATAGGAAACCATAGCAAAACACAGGGAAACCTTTACAGTTTGATATTACTTACTGTACTGCTGCCAAACGCCAATTAGCATGTTCTAGCTTGCTGTACCACATGAGTGCAAGTTAACGTTAGCTATTAAATGTCAGATGCTCAAATAACTGGATTGGTCATATTGTGTGTCAGGAAGGCCTAATCAACTTTACACTAATAATGTCATTTTTCAACAGCTCCCAGCAGTATGTCAGGCCAACTCCAGGAAGTTTCACTTTAACATTTATGGAAAAAGGGATAATGCTAAAGTTTCCTCCGGGGTAAGTTTCCTAACTGCATGGACCTTGCAACAGTTTGATATAGTTTGATAGTAATGGTATTATTTTGTTATACCATTTAAGACAATGATTGAGAGACAGAAGTTAAATTATGTGCATGTGTCTTTGTCCGCAGATCTCCACACAGTACCCCGTGGTGGATCATGAATTTGATGCAGTGGTGGTGGGAGCCGGAGGCGCTGGCCTGCGTGCTGCCTTTGGCTTGTCAGAGGCTGGCTTCAACACGGCTTGCGTCACAAAGCTCTTCCCTACCAGGTCTCACACAGTGGCCGCACAGGTACTAAACATTTACTGTAAAGAGATTCAAAGTTCACTTCTTTGAAGATGGATGGCAAATAGTTTAGTGTATGTAGATTTACGTCAAATGGTTTACCAGACTCCTCAACAGTTTTTTTGGTGTGTGTGTGTGTGTGTGTACAGTTTTAGTGTAACAGTCAATCGCAAGGTCATTTTGAAAGTCGCTGTTGAAACTATGACTGGGTGCAATTAATTTTCGACAAAAGAATCCAAAGGTCACCTTGTTACAGACTCCAGACATTCACGTGAACTTGTGTAATTAATTGCTACAATATTTATAGTGCAGGTGTATATCAGAGCCGCATATACAATGGTACTGTCCTGCAAATCCTTGAAGAAGGTTGGATCACTGGTTGAATCAATCTAAAATAGTTTCTTTATTCTTCTAGGGAGGAATCAATGCTGCACTTGGAAACATGGAGGGGGATGATTGGAGATGGCACTTTTATGACACTGTAAAGGGATCTGATTGGCTCGGGGACCAGGACGCCATCCACTACATGACTGAGCAGGCCCCAGCCGCTGTGGTTGAGGTGGGAGAAACGATTTGTGTTTGCCCTTAATGTATGCATTGCATGCACAACATTGGCTGCTTTTTGACGTGCTGTTTTGAACTGATAAGGATCAGGACTCTTGGATTGGTTTTGCCCGATGGTTTCAACATGATGAGGTCTGGCTTACAATTGCAGATGATAAGAACAACTTCAAAACAACCATCAAAAAGTGGCCGCCTCTCGTGTCTTGCGTAACTTTTTTGCCCATTCATCACTGTTTGTACCCTACTATATTTGGAGCCCTCTGTCAGCCTAAAAACGAATAGTGGACTACACTCTGGCTTCACATTTCACTCATCTCCACGTGGTCATTTTTACTGTTTCGGCACTGTGTTGTTAGTCCACGTTGGGTGTAGTGTGACACAGAGTCTGAGTTTAGAGACCTGTGGTTGTGTCCCATGCCGAGTCCTGTGGTTGTGTGTGTTAAAATTTGAAATGCGTTGTGTCCCGTGCAAGCACACGCCTTCTCTCTGCATCTGTGACACACACTTCCCTCCCTCACTTGCTTTTGCAGCTGGAGAACTTTGGAATGCCCTTCAGCCGCACAGAGGACGGCAAGATTTATCAGCGTGCTTTCGGTGGTCAGAGTCTGAAGTTTGGCAAAGGAGGCCAGGCCCACAGATGCTGCTGTGTGGCTGACAGAACCGGTCACTCCCTGCTGCACACTCTGTATGGACGGGTAAGCTTGTCCTTCATGACTCTGTTGTCCCCATTCGTAGATAAACATATAGTTAGCAAAGCAACTTTACAGTGCAGCTGATCTTCTTTATTTTCAACCAAGTCCCATTGTGAATAAACTCTACTGGCGGAGTGATATGCAGAGTCTGAAACAAACAAACAAAAAAACTGTTCCCATTGACAGCGGTTAACTGACCTCTGAATGTTGTGTAAAGGCCCAAGTTGAATGGAACCTCCCACAGCATTCTGGATGATAATAGTTTCTAATACTCAGTCAGGATGAGGTGTTTACATATGTGCTCTGTTTTTGCCCAGTCGCTGAGGTATGACACCAGCTACTTTGTGGAGTACTTTGCGCTGGACCTGCTGATGGAGGATGGTGAATGCAGGGGGGTGATCGCTCTGTGTATGGAGGACGGCTCCATCCACCGCTTCAGGTCCAAAAACACAGTCATCGCCACAGGGTAAGTGCAGCACCTTACCATGAACTTCTAACATATTATATCAAACAAGAGCCGATTACATCTGAAATGTATAATCAATATGAATTAATGTTGCAAGGAAGTCATGTCAGGCCAAAATGACCAATATTAAAGGAAGAATATGGTTTAATACATAATAATTTGTTTTATTATTATTATGATTATTATTATTACTATTATTATTATTATTATTATTATTATTATTATTAACAACAACAACAATAATAATACATGCATACATACATACATACATGCATAGTACATAATAATGTTAACTGTTGTGTTTTGATTAGTTTGACTTTAAGTGCTTGATTGAGACCTTACCTATATGATGTTACACTATAAACAATAAGCTGCATTCTGCATGTAGGCTACAAATAAGCACATTGCACCTATTGCTGTAAATATTATAGAATAAAGACTCTAAATGCTATGCAGCCTGTTGTCCATGTACCTGTAGATTTGTACAGTGTTTTTGTCCTCTGTCAGCCACATCTAACTTGTGTGTGTTTTGCTGCATGTGTGTGGTTGTGTGGGGCAGTAAGCGGCTGGTGGTGGTAGTGCCCAACGAGAGCTCCTTCCACCCGCGCCGGGCCTACACCAGTGAGGACGAGGCATGGAGGTCGTACCTGGAGAACCCCCTGACAGCCGCCACCAAGGCTATGATGAGCATCAATGGGGATGAGGACAGTGCAGCCGCTCTGGGCCTGCTCTATGACTATTACAAGGTCAGGGGTCATTGCCATCACATGACTGCACAGCACGCTTGAAAATTACAGTCGCTATGGTGCCCTGTGGATATCTTGTAGTTCCCTTTTTGGTGAGGCAAAACAATGGTGAAATCTGTTTCACCCAGGGCAAAACGTGTGCGTGAGTTATTATAGCAAAAGGAAATGTTTAAGTAGAACTGTTATTTATAAAGAAGAACAAGAATTGTCATTGTCAATCACTATGATGACAATGAAACTATATTAGTGTAAAAACAATACATGGTCCAGATTTAAGAGATTACCAGAATGACATTTATTCAGACGTATAAATGCTGTGACATGCATCAGATGTAAAATACAACGCTACAATACAGCAACAATAATCCATAATGTATTTGTGGGAAAAAAAACAGAACACAAGAAAAGTTTCTAAGCATTATCTCTTCTGTGTGATTTTGTTCAGGTGCCCAAGGAAAAAAGGGTCCTAACCCTCCCCAAAGTGGTTGAAATCTCCGATGAGCTGGAGAAGAGGTGAGTGTCTAGCATTGTCTAGCACAATGGTAATATGCACTTATGAGATGATATTTCTTTGCCGTATTCATCTCTCTCACTCTATCTGATTCCCGTTGCCAAGGAACAGCTTGGTGGGCGGTGGCAGTCAGGGTGAGACGGAGCCGGTGGACAACCGCGTCCAGGTGCTGAAGTCTGTGCCGGTCAACCTGTCTCTCAACCCCGAGCATCTGGACTCCAAGCGGGACCAGTGCGCCGCCGAGGGCCCCGAGGCAGCCGCCGTCACCGTGGTGAAGGCCGAGGTTTACACGCCGGTGTTCATGGGCGCCGGGGCGGTGCACTACCGGCCGGAGGGGGAGGAGCAGCAGCACACGCGGGTGGTGTACGAGCAGAGCCACACCTATGACGCCGTCACGCTCAGCCACGGTGCCTACGGCAAAGACGAGCAGCGCAGCTCGCCCGATAGCACCTACGAGGAGGACAACAGCGGGGTGAGCGGAGCCGGGGCTGGGGCCAGGCCACGGGATGAAGGACCAGTGGGGAATCATGGCAATAAAAACCATTAGCAACCTCCATTAGCCATTAGCAACCTCCATGTCTACAAAGCACTACAGTGCTAGCCAAGATGAGAGTGTAGGAAAGGGATGGTGTGATTGCAGTAGCCTCTCGCTTTAGCTGTGGGTGGAGGAGTGTTGATGAGGTGCATGAATGGGAGATAGTGGTATGTATGTGGAGAGAGTTCTGATACACATTTGCCATCAACATCTTGTTGGTCTAATTGATGAACTGATTGTTGTTCATGATGGTTGTTTTAATCTGGATGTTGCCATAATGTCTATGGCTATTACATTATCATAACAGAGGTTGTGTTGTGTTCTCTCTTCGAACAGAAATACCGGTCTTCGTCTCTGGGAGCCGATGATTTCGTGTTTGAACAGTCAGAAGTGTAAGATTTGCCTGTTTATTCTGTTTGTACTTGTCCCATACTGTATTTATCTGAGAGCAGACTTTACAATTGCACAAATCTGGGATGAATCTTCATCAAACACAGTGATGTGTTTAATGTTAATGTGTAAACTGAGACATAAGTAAACAGGCCTATGCATTTGTATCAAATAATTTGTGGAGCATATTTAGATGAATATTTGTAAATATTGATGTTTTGCAGAGGTAGTGACACCTTCCAGTACACCCTTGAAGCTACGCGGTCCCTGCGTCAGAAGCAGGGAGATGGGCCCATGACGTACCTGAACAAAGGGCAGTTTTATGCCGTCACCCTGAATGAAACGGGAGCCAATAAGCGTCTGAGACATCCAATCAGCAAAGTCAGGGTGGGTGTCCTCAACACTGCATGGAGTGTATAGCTGATTTCATGTGACTGGCCCTTGCCAGTGTTAGTGTATCAGGGGCGATATCTGAAGTGTGTAGTGCATCATGGGATTCCCAGTCTGAAATTTCAGAAGGGAAACCAGGAAGTAAAGACATCCTCATGAACACATCCTTAACGTTTATCACTGTCAGATGTTATCATTGTGGAGCTTGTGACCATTAGACTGAAGTAGAATGCCAAGCTTGTTGCAACAGGTACATCTTTTGCCATAGTGTGTTTTGAAATTAGTTAGTTTGAGCTATTTGTCTACCTAACAATGATTTTCTGTTTAGAGATCTATACTAATGGCTTATTTTGTGAAAGCGATCAGTTTTAAAATAAAGTAGTAGACAAAAAGTATCCAAACGGTTATGTCAAAGAGACCTTTTATGTGAATGGGTTCAAGCATGATAAGGTTGTTGTTGAATTGCAGAAGTGTTTTAGAAGTCATGTTCCCACCAGTAAGTTGAAAATTGAGCAGTAGTCTAACTGTGTAAATCAATGCATATTTCCAATGCATAACATCATCTGTCCAGATAAGTCTGTGTTCTGTAGCTGTGTGTAAGTGTCTGTCTAGGATTATCAGTGTCGTATCTCACTCTACTCCTCCCTTATTTACCCCCAACCAGAGTGTGATCATGGTGGTGTTCAGTGAGGACAAGAACCGGGATGAGCAGTTGAAATACTGGAAGTACTGGCACTCACGCCAACACACAGCCAAACAGCGGGTGCTTGACATCGGTGAGTAACTGTTCACTCCTGTGGTGTGAGAAGTGGGAGATCGGTTAAGTTCCCTTTAAACTACCTCAACCCCAAACACTGCAGTGTCCTGCACTACATTACTGTAGAAATGACACCAAAGGGGCTAGCATCATGGTAGCACGATGACTGAGATGACTAAATCTAAGATCTACTTGGCTGCTTCAGCACACGCATACACACACACACGCACACGCACACACACACACACACACACACACACACACCCATACACACACACACACACACACACACACGCACACACACCCTCAGTCCCTAGCCTAATGCTAGCGCTACTTCCCTCAGCTCCACTGTTCTGCGTCCGACTCTGTGCTCATGTGTTGTTGGCCCTGAAAAAAATGCTGTTTAGTCTTTAGTTCCATAGGAAGGCGTGTTTTGATTGTTTTGCGAGTGGAAACTGTTGAGAGCGTCGTCGCTTGGAGTGAAAGAGTGTAGGCTACAAGTGTGTACAAGTGTGTGTGTGTGTGTAAAAGTGACACGCTACACGGCAGTTGAAGGGGTTTTGTTGTGTCATGAGAGAACAGGTCCGGCATGCTTGAGCGTTATGGCGTGAGGGAGGCCTATGGATGGGTCCCGTTCGGCTGGCAAGCTGCGACCTGCGCGCGCGGCAGCATAGCGCCGCACTGGCATGTGGGAGAGCGCTTGAACGGTGAGAAATCTTCGGCTTGTTGGAACACACAGAGGAATGTCCCACGGCTCTTGGCTCTTTGCTACGCCCACGGTGTTTGCATTCTGCTATAGGCCCCGGGATGAAATAAACACGCAGCCGAAACACATACCGTATGCTCTCTAGTCTTATTTCATTCCCCTGCTGTGTCCACCAAGCCTCCAGTCTCATAGCGTTTAGGATTTAGTGCAAATGATGTGAAGACTCAAGGCTGTATTTTGTTGTTTTTGTTGTTGTTTTGTTGTTTGTCATTTCTCAGTTCCTATACTCTGTATCCAGAACATCGGTTTAGTGGGACGGTGTTTTTTCACCACTCTCTCTCGAGAGAGTGACGAGACAAGCGTGGGTCAGACTGGTGGCCAGGAGCCCAGTCTGGGAAGTAAGAGAGCGTCAGTTGACAGACACCATGTGCAGTGCACAGCGCTCACAGTGCCTCCAGTAGCCTGCTCTGCTGTCTCCTCTGGGTTGAGCTGAGCTGTGTCCATGTGCCCTGTGAGCCTGTGGTGAATTTGCCTGGCTGACGGAGGCAGGCGGCAGGGACAGGCCCAGCTTGGTCATAGCAGGATGGAGATGATGACTGTAGACGAAGGATGGGCTTGTTGTTGATGGCTTGTTGCATGCAAGCGAGTATGACATCATCATGGCGGATTCACTGCTGAAAGGCTACAGGCTTGTCTGGAGGCCTGACGTCATGGGAAGTCACAGTGAGTGAAATGTAAACAGCCGAAGTACAGTACTGACAAAAAGGACTCATATAAACGCTGAAGTTGTGTCCAAGATGAGAGTGACTGTGAGCAAAGGGCCTTCAGGCCTGTCAGGTGCTCCATTCATGGGGCTGGTTGGGGAGCAGCTGTGGCCGGTGGTGGTGGGAGCGTGGGGACCAGGGGTGCAGCAGCAGCAGCCCCTCAGGGTGGAGTCGGTCACTGTCTTTGTTCCACACAACTCTCACAGGTGTATGTGTGTGTATGTCTGTATGTGTATCTGTGTGTGTGTGTGTGTGTGTGTGTGTGTGTGTGTGTGTCTGTGTGTGTGTGTGTGTGTGTGTGTGTGTGTGTGTGT
>JAUCNH010000072.1:4292847-4302936 GCA_032353275.1 Sardinella hualiensis | reverse complement strand
ACACACAACTTTATGCCAGTCACAACCTTTCACCTATCACCTCATAATTAGATCACTTGTCAGAACACTGTCAGCCTGATATTAATTGTTTTTCCATTCCTTTGTCCTCTCTTGCAGGGTGATATTCAGCAGCTACTGATTGCATCCAACC
Organism: Sardinella hualiensis; assembly: GCA_032353275.1. NCBI lineage: Eukaryota > Metazoa > Chordata > Actinopteri > Clupeiformes > Clupeidae > Sardinella > Sardinella hualiensis. The sequence continues at coordinate 4,302,785 of JAUCNH010000072.1, read as the reverse complement.
CTCAGGCCGCGTACGACTTTTGCGAGCACTACAGCCCCGACTGTGACTCCCCTCTGCCCAGGATCCAGGCCCAAGACCCCAACCCTCCCGTGAGTTGCACCTGGCCACACGCTGAGATGCCACACCACTTATGCTACAGGAAAAAAAAAATCAAGTTAAAACTTGCCAGCAGATTTCCCTGAAGAGTCACAGCATGTGTTCATTTGGCAGGTGTTCTGCAACGCTATTGGAATCGGTATACTATCGGTCTTTTGAAGGAGGTGGAAAAGCTCTACTGAGAGCCCTCGAAAAGTTAATTAATTGCTATGCAGGGGATTAAAGGGGATTAAAGAACATTCCAGATCAATGACATCTAGAGGGATTCTCAGTAGAAACTGTTTAATGCTTATAGGCTCCACATTGATGAGAAACAATATGTGTCTCAATGACGCTTTTTCTTCAAAGAAAAGGGTGTTACTGGTACTCAGATTGGCTGTTTGGCTTTTTGGCTTTGAGATATACAGACTGCAGGTGATTCTGAATCTGATTTGGTCGTGATCTGGTGGGTAGTGGGTGGATCTGGATCTAGATCAGAACCAGATCAGGACCATACCCTTTTCAGAGACCTCTACTGTCTTGGTTGAAGGGCCAGTCACATGACCAGTAAGAGATATAGACATGGTAGACTGCTGTTGCATACACCTTTCCTTTAAGGCTGCATTCAGGGCACATTCATTGTGACTCTCTGGAGACATACTGGACTGGTGTCTCATGGTAGATGGGGGAAAATCCTCCTGGCAAAATATAACACAGCATCCACTGCAGTGATAGACATTGTGGATTGAGGTTTATCCCTAAAAACATTCTGTTACCTTGGTGACATTGCTCTACCTTCATAATTCCATTACCATTAACAGTGAAAGCTAATTCTACCTTGCGTCCAGTAATAACTATAAACCCAAGTTTCACCTTGGTCATCTTCAGCTCATCAAAGTTCCGCTCTGTCCTGACAAACACAGTTTGTATCAGCCTCTCTGTCTCTCTTGTTGTTTCATTTTATGAGCAATCTCTTAAAAAAAAAAAAAAAAAAACAGCAAACCATTGCAAGCAGGAGAGCGGGTGCACACAAGCCATGTGACTGATGTGTTGTCTCACTCTCTCTGCTGTGTCTCAGATGTCCTCATCTGACTGCCCTGTTTTATTTGGTATCTTTAGGATCACTGATCAGTGTGCATCCTTGAACTTCCTTCAGGGTTTCACTTTATATCCCAGTACCCCCCCATATTAAGAAACTCCCATTTAACAGAATACATAATAAGAAACTCCCATTTAATAGATTTTCTTATCTGAAAATAGAGTTGTTATTTTCTGTGTGATAGTAAGGGGAAATTATGATTGTTTCCAGGTGTGCTCATAAATGAACAAACGTGTTTGACCTCTCGCTGTGCTTGTGACTGATTCACAAAGGTGCCACATCTGTCATGAATGCATGCAGTAGAGGAATCATGCATCATGACATACGAGCCCTTTATGAATAGATCAATTCTGCTTGCTTTGTTTTTTTCTCCCATGTTCAACTTTATGCCATTTTACACCCCCCCCCTCTTTTTTTTCTTTCTCTCCTTCTCTTTTACATTCAACCACTCGCTCTCCTCCTCTCTCATGCATTCCACTGGCTTCATGCCCCCCTCCCCCCCATTTCTCTCAGTACTTTGATGAAGAGCGGGATGACTATGAATACCCCTTTTATTACGAGGAAACAACCGGCACCCCCTTCCCATCCTCCTCCTCCTCCCCCTCCCCTAATACTGGGGCCCCTGCCGAACAGGTAACGAGGGAGCAGAAGAGCCTAGAGGGGAGAGGAGTGAGAAAGATAGGGAAGAGGGAGATGGATGAGAGATGCTGTTGTGATCGGTGTATGTTAATCCCAAGTTTTATTATCTGAAATTGGTTGGGTGGATAATGAATGATATATCTGAGGTCTCAGTATCTCTCAACAGCACTCAGCATCTCTCTTGACCACTCATTAGATCAGTTTCTCTCTCCTCTCCCTCCGCTCTGTACTGGACACGTTTGTGCCCAAGTCGTCTTAATCCGTCCCCTGCCCATCGTCAATACTAGCCGTCAGTTTTTAACTCTCCGTTGTCTGGATGTCATTTTCCATGTTGTCAGTCACTCGTTGTTTATGTGTTTATGTGTTCGTATGTTTGTTTGTATGTATGTATGTATGTATGTATGTATGTATGTATTTGTATACCTGTAGAAAGGTCTGTGTGTAGGCTAATATACAGGGGCACTGGGGGTCCATCAGTGTTCTGTTATACTTTACCAAACCCATTAACTTTCCATGTCCGCGCATTCCCCTACACACTATTATCTTACAGACACACACTCATGCCCAGTACACACACACACACACACACACACACATGCACACACGCACATACCCACACACACGCACACAGTTATGCCCCTTAAATCACGGGGTCTGACCAACTGCTAGATATGCATGCCTCTCTTGTACTCTAATTCATAGACTGAATGTATGCATGAATTCACTTTTTTGTGTGATTTACATTTATTCACATGATTTACTTGATGTTTGTACTGTCTGTCTAAAACCACTCAGTCAGTGTGCACTAGTATGGTAGCCTGTCTGTCTTTTGACCTGAATGCATTTGCATCTTTGTGTGTTCTGTGTCCTCTCTGTGTTTGAACATTTGCAATATGTAAAATTAGTCCTAGTTTTTTTTTTTGAGTGTCTATCAGCATGTGGTATTAATGTTTCTTCTTTTAAAAATAGAGTCTAATAGAGTGTATTTACATGTGCCTGTCATAACAACAGAAACTATTCACCAACTGGAATTAAGTGTGTAATACTCCTACATGTAATATGTACAGTACTTACATTATAGCACCATACCTATATTAGTACTTATAAAACGGTAGTATCATTCTAATAATCTTTTGACACTTCCCAGTGGTACAGTGGTACTATATTTAGGCTACTCTCATGGTTGCTGCACTTTCATGAAGCATGTCATGCATGTATCTGGCAATGAGATGTAGCTGTTATCTTCCACTGTCTTCTGCATCTCACCACCTTATGACATGTTTTTTGTAACCTCATCTAGAATGTAGAATGCCTAGAATGAGCAATCTAGAATCTAGAATCTGTAGCATGCCTGTCTGACCGTACTTCTCTATGCACAGTTGGCAAGCTCAGTGTGATTTCCTCTAATGACTGGTAGCGCTGGCTTCACCCCCAGGCAGTCCTATCCCCACACCCCCCCCCGGCCAAACTCGACCCTTCCACCCAGTGCCCCTGCAGACCATAAGCTATAAGCACAAAGTTGCTGCTTTGTTTAATATGGAGATTGGCATTACTGGAGAGAATGGCCCTTAGAGTTACTTTGTTGTCTGACAAAATTGTATAATGATTTATCATGCTCATAAAGGTGTGAAGTTAACACCATATGTGTGTGATATTTCCAAGTGTAAACTGCTTTTGATAAGCCTATATCCAGTAATGCCAGAGGAGTCTCAACCAGTCATCCAAGCTTCATTGTGTCTCAAAACATCAACCGTTGTCTTTCTCTCTCCATCTGTTCATCCCCTTTAATTTCAACCCCTCCCATCCCTGGTCTTTTTTGTCTGTCTCTCTCTGTCTGTCTGTCTGTCTCTCTTACTGTCTCTTTCCATTTCACAACACCTACATCAATTTAAATGAAATTATATCATATCTAATCAACACATGTAATAGGGTAGCAAAGCTAGCAATGGCGAGGCCACCAAACCCAAACCTGCTCCAGCTAAAGCTAAGCCTGCCCTCGGCAAGCCTGCCCCATCAAAGGCTGCCGCAGAAAAGGCCAAGCCAGCCGTGGCTAAACCAGCCAAGGCTCTTGCTGCCCTAGTCAAACCTACCAAACAAGCCAAAGTAGCGGCGGCTCCTGCTGCAGTAGCAGCTAAACCGACTAAGGCCAAGCCCACCGCCATTGATATCCTCTTGTCAAAGATCAAACCAACGGCAGCAGCTCCCAAAAATGGTGCTGAGAAGAAAGTCAATGGTAATGGCAAAGTAGCAGAGGAGAAAAAAGTCAATGCTGAGGTCCAAGTAAATGCCAATGGCAAAAACGGTGATGCCAAAGTTAATGGCAATGGAAATGGTAAAGCCACTGAGGAGAAGAAAGCCAATGGTAATGGAAAGGCCAATGGCAAAGCCAACGGCAATGGCAATGGGAAAGCCACCGAGGCTCCCGCTGTTGTTGAAAAAAATGGCAAAGCCAAAGTGGCTGAAGAAAAAGTTGTGGTGGTTGAGGAGAAAGTAGTAACTGTTGTTGAAAAAAAAGCCAATGGTAAAGCCAACGGTAACGGCAATGGCAAAGCTGTCGCTGATAAAAACGGTGCTGACAAGAAAACTAATGGAAATGGCAAAGTCAATGGCAATGGGGCAAAACCAGTTAAAGCTGAGGTGAAAGTAGAGACCACAGTTGAAAAAAAAGTTGTAAAAGCTGAGGCCGCCAAAACTGAAACAGCTGCAACTGAAGTTGTCAAAGAGGCAAAAACAAAGGTCACTAAGGTGAAAGTAGAAAAGACAGACACCAAAGCCAAAATAGTTAAAGCTGAGAAGAAGGAGGTCAAAGTTGCTCCTGCAAAGGCAGAGGTTGTGAAAGCAGAAACAGTGAAAGTGGTAGCTGCCAAGCCAGAGGTCACCAAAACAGAGACTGTCAAGGTGGTAGCTGCCAAGCCAGAGGTCACCAAAACAGAGACTGTTAAGGTGGTAGTTGTTAAACCAGAGGTCACCAAAACAGAAACTGTGAAAGTGGTAACTGCCAAACCTGAGGTCATCAAAACAGAGACAGTGAAAGTGGTAGTTGGCAAGCCAGAGGTCATCAAAACTGAAACTGTGGAAACTGTGGTTGTGGAAGTCACAAAACCAGAGGTCATCAAAACTGAAACTGTGACTGTTGTAGTCAGTACACCAGAGGTCACCAAAACAGAAACCGTAAAGGTGACAGCAACTAAACCAGAAGTCACCAAAACAGAAACGGTGAAAGTGGTAGCAGCCAAACCAGAAGTCACCAAAAAGGAAACTGTGAAAGTTAAAACCGAGAAAACTGAAGTTAAACCTGCCAAAGCAGAGGTCATTAAAACTGAAACTAAGGTCACAGCAGTGAAACCAGTCACCAAAACAGAAACAGTTAAAGTTGTTGCAGCTAAATCAGAAGTCACCAAAACGGAAACAGCAGCAGCCAAAGAAACCAAAGAGGTCAAGGTCACTGTTGTAAAGCCAGAGGTCACCAAATCAGAAACTGTAAAGACTGTCAAGACTGTTAAAACTGAGGTGAAGGCCCCAGCTAAAGCAGAGGTCGTCAAAACAGAGAAAGTTGAAGTTGTTGCCAAGCCTGAAGTTACCAAAACAGAGGTGGTGAAAGTTAAAACAGAAGTGAAAGTTGCAGCTGCCAAACCACCACCTCCAAAACCAGAGGTCGTTGTGACTGAAACTGTTAAACTGCCACCTAAGAAAGAGGCCCCAGCTCCTGTACCCCTACCACTCCCTCCACTTCCCAAGCCAGAGAAGGCCAAGGTTACAGTTGAGGTCAATAACGTCAAATCCACCTCCAAAAATTTCCCTCCCTTCGACAAGTCTGTGGTCAGCGGCACCACCGTTCCAGTGCCGGAAAAACCGAAGAAACCGACCAACGGTTATCAACAGGTACAAATAGAGAGCCCGTGGTGGCTGTCCAGAACTTTATGTCCAACCTGATGATTCTGGGGACCATGTTACTTTCCACAGTGTTGCCTTCTAGCAGGAAAACAGGGAATACCCTTGATCAGATGCAGCCATAGTTTAGATGTTACCTGCCTATTGAAGCTGTACTTTTGCAGTGCGTGATTTTTTCATGTTGTAATTTATTACAGCACATTCATTAATTCAAACGGAATTGAATGTGGAAATTTTACTTTTTTCTAAGTAAAGTAAATCTAATAGCTTTGAACGAGACAAGACAAAAATACTCACTTGTAGTGCTAACCATTGTATGCATAAAAGGAGAATTCAGGAAGCCATGCTGTATCTTGCTGTGTTGGGGAGATTTCACAGCTCTTTTAAAATCTGAACAATGGCAACCTGGTCCCCAGAAAGTTGGTACATACTGATCTATACCCTCTCCACCATTTCCCATATCAAATGATCGGTATGATCATGACAGACGATATGATATAGCGGACTGTGATAATGCCGCATGACTATCTGCACAGTCCTCTGTCTGTTTCCCATTTTGATCTCCTGTAACTTTGAGTCTGCTCTCCAAGTCCTACACTCGTTCTACTGTCTGTCTTGTTTAGTGTGTAGTGAGAAAAAAAGCAAAATTATGAGCATGCTATTTTTTAATTTAAATAGTGACTTAGAACGACACAAACACATACAAACAGTCTGTAGATGTTAAAATAATACACCACCATGTTTCAAATCTGTCTCTGTAATTTTCTGTTCTCCTGCCCTGTCTTTCTGCCTTCTATTATGTATCTGGGATGCTCTCTCTCTTGGTCATATTTACTCAAAATATGAGTAATGCAGTCTCACAGAACAACTGAGTGAATTGATAGCTCTCCCTCACTTGACCTGCATTGGATGCTAATATAGCAATACAATGCAGGTCGCTGTATAGAAGTTTATCATCTAAAGCTTGTTTTTTTCTACCATGAAAAGAAAGTAAATGTGGTAAGGTGCCACCGAAAACCAATTCCTTTTTTATTCCTCTTTCTGTGAGGCTGTGATGTAATATAGCGATGTAATGTTCACCTATGTCCTTCAAATTTCTTCAGAATATCTTTTTTTACCTAACCTAACCAAAGACAACACAGCTCACTTTTTAAAGTGCTGAAGGCGATGACTGCAGCTCTGATCATTGCCAAAGGACTGGTCAGGTTTTGGGCTCGTTGAAGTCTTTCGCCTGACGTTCTAAGGGGTTTAACTTGTTTCACCCCATCATGGCATTGTGGCACCTTTAATATGCTCTGGAATTTTGGGGAAAAAATTCCTGCTGGGATATTAGATCTTGTTGAATACCATAAACCTTTGGGATGACAAGGTTTATGACAAGATCTTTCATGCCAGCTTCAAAATTCTCTTTAATCATAATGTAATGTCTTAATAACATTTGGCTTACAATGTTTGTCAGCGCGGTCATTTGCGCCGACAAACATGCCTCTGTGGGCCTTGGTCTTCCTCTTCTTTTAACTCAGTCATTGGGATCTTAACCCCAACTAACCACTCACTCTTCCTTAAATATTCTTATCTCCACCCCGAATCCACCTACTTCCTGGCCCCCATCCAATCAGGATATAGATCCTTCCTACTCAGAGAGTGACCCCACCCCCACTGAGACGGATTATTATTACACCTTAGAGGAGGAAGCAGCGCCACAACCAGATGGTGAGGTGATTGGACATGATGCAACTGTTGGCCAGGTAAACTTGACACTTTGGTAGGAGACACAGGAAAGAACCTCCCCCCCAGTATTAGTCATGATTATATACAGTATATTATAACAGAGTTTATGAAACATGAGATTAAAAGTCGCCGTCAGACCTTTGTCAAAGAATATCTCAGTGATATAAAAACATGTCAGATCACTCATATTCATTGCTAGCAGTCAGGTATTAGTGATAGACCAAGGTAGACCTAGATATTAGTTGTAGGCCTACTGTAGGTAGGCCTAGGTATTAGTGATAGGCCTAAGTATCTATAGTGATGGGTAGTAATGGTGGAGGTGAGTTCCGTCCCCTTTGGGGTTTGAATTAACATGGAGCAGTACAGTCATTTTAACCCTTTTGACTCTCTAACAAACTCTAGAAGCACAATCGGTCTGATTTCCTTTTAATGAATCACACCTCAGCCACCAGTGCCATGAGAAGTGTAGCACTTTTCTCTGGAGAAGAATGCATAGCATTCATTCCTATCAAACATACTTGTATGGCACACACTCTAACTAACCCCAAGATTTGTCTTTGTGCTCATGTCAAGACAGGAGACGGCAGTTCTCCACTTGACATAGGAACAAAAATCTTGAAAGAGTGCGAGTCGTATAAGAATGTTTATCTTGTAAGAGAATGAATATCATGCATTCTGTCTCATTCAACAGTAGTGAACTAACAATACAATATGAAAGTAGCCTATTTTCTTAATGTTGATGGTCATTTTGGGGGGTATTTGTAAACTGTTGTACTTGTCAAAAAATACAAGGTATATCTCAATAATACATTCATTACTGTGATGTTAACGGTAAGATAGCTTAAATTTGTATAAACTGAAAAATGTTTCATTGGGAAAGTATTTTGATAATCTCAGACAAAATGGTAAGTTAGCATTAGCGCTTTAGCCATAGCTGTAGCTGCTTAATGTCTCTCACCAAGCAAAACACATTCATGACATCGTTATGTGGTAGTTCATAATAGCATCCTGTATTTTGGACCTACACTTTTCAAATTTGGGTTCAAATCAGGATGTACATCATTATGAAACATCCTCTATGTGAGGTGTCATGCTTTGGTGAAAGACAGTATTTGGTTCATGGAATGATGTGCATGCAGCTAGTGACATTGCATAGATGCTGAAAGAGGATGTCTACTTTGGCTTGATGAAAAGTCATCATGTGCAACCTAGCATCTCCTCCAGTGTCTATGTGTTATTTCAGGTAAGCATTTTCTCATTGAATCTCCCTGCCCCTTCCCTCCTCTTCCTCTCTGACCTGTCTTCACTGCCAAATACCCACCTGCCTTCCCTCTCTCACTCCACTCTCTTGAATCTCTGATGAACATTCATCCTCCTCATCACCCCATTCTGTCCGATTTCTGTCTGTGGTGTTTCCTCTCTCTCTCTCTCTCTCTCTCTCTCTCTCTGTCAACCCCCATCCCCTTTGCCCTCCCCCCACATCCTCTTCCCAATGGTCTGGCCCAGGTGGAGGAGCCAGTGGTGACAGAGGAGGTAGACATGACCAAGGCGGGTGGCGAGGGGGCATCTCAGTCTCCCGATGAGGCTTTCACAGAGGAGTATGTGACTGGTGATTTTGGCATGAGGGAATACGACTATTCCTACAAGGACTACAACGAGCCTGCCCCAGAGGGAGAGACCGACGCTAACCACATGGGCCCTGCTCTGTCCGCTGTGACGGACGAGGGAGGCGTAAGTCAAGCCCGCTCCGCTCCGCACCAAATCCCCATTTCAGAAGTCTTGCAGACACTGAAAGGGGATTGGTGCTCGCAAAATCTTTGCCATATACTGTACATGCATATGCACTATGGATATAATAGATTGGAAAATGGCTCTTGGTTTACACAGTTCAGAGCAGGCTTCAGGGAGTCAGACCTTCTGAGGCATTTCCAGGAGAACAATCATAGCCTTGTGCCTCTTTAGAAGTTGATTTTCTGCTGACTTGGATAAAAGTCTTGTGCAGCAGTGAATAAAACCCTGAATCCAAATGCTGTGTGAATCAGGCCCTTCAACAGACAAAATAGAAAAATAAACAAACCGGCTTGCTGTTCAGTATCCTATTTAGACAGCTTTTGTAGAAGACTAGCTACTTTTGTTTTGGCTTGAACTGTATTTATACTGACACAAACTGCTGGGCCCTGCTAAGCATTTAATAATTTGAGTCCACCCTGCGCATAGCTACCGCAAATCATGAAATGATGAGTTCATATTGGGCATATTCTACAACTAACTATACACTGTGTGAGTGACTCAGCTCAGTTGTGTCAGGGTAAATCTTGCAGAGCTTTTTTGGTTCATTGGAGAGAACGTTGTGGCAAAAGATCTGGTAATATTGATCTCTCACAGGTAACAGATTTTATCAAACAGTTGAATAACTGGTATGTGAGAGTGTGGTGCTGCATTGACATTTCAATTACTACAGTAGCACAATGAAATATGGGACAATATACACTACCTGTATTGG
>JAUCNH010000072.1:4256831-4273449 GCA_032353275.1 Sardinella hualiensis | reverse complement strand
ATAAACAAATGGACAGTGTGCCTACTAGTGTGCTTAATTTGGATGAAGTTAAGGATTCTATAGGCTTAACCAGACTAGTGGAAGAGCAACATTCTGAACTTTGCATTAAAGACAAATGTGAAGACTTCGGTGACATTTCCAAATCCACTGTTTACTCTAACTTGTCCCCCAAGGCCCTTCTCCACCCAGTTGAAAGTGATGAGAAGCAAGAGTTTAGTGAATCTGTACTTCTAAATGACTGTTCCTCACAACTTGAACTAAACACGGAGTCCCTCATTTCTGCGCTTGAAGAGGAAAAATGTCTTGTTCTGGAACAGGCTAAATCTTCTGTTAAGTCTACAGATGCCACTCAGCTGAACAACATGTGTTTGGTTAGTGCAGAGGACCCCACAATTCTGGAAAAATCTATAGAGTACTGCAGTATTGCTGACCAGCTTTCTGAAAATGAAAACATGCACCAGTGCAAGTCTGCAAGCACAGAAAAATCTTCGGAGATGTACTCTGAGGAAATTAAATTTCTGACTCCCTCAAGCCCATGTTTAGAACCTGAGCCAGTGGACCTGAATCCAGGTTTTAATATTGCATCGGACCCACCACAGACATTAATGCTAGGTGACCTTATGCCACAGGACCTTTCAAAGAGCATGGTGATGAACCATACATTTGCAGATGATGCCAGAAGAAGCCCCGATGAGACCTCTGGAGGCCAGTGTGCTTTGTCTAAGACCAACCTGCCAGAATTACCAGTGGCCATTAAGGGTGTATATGTGTCTGAGGACGGTCTAGAGGAGAACCGCTTTTGTCTCTCTGACAAGTTGCCCGTCACCATGTCGAACTCCATGGGTGAAATGAGTCCGGTTCATCAATGTGAAATGCGGAGTCATCCAGGTCTGCTAGGGGAAGAAGAAGTAGATGAAGATAAGCACAGAACACTTCCTGAGAGTTGCACAAGCCAGCCCATTAAACCTGATGAGCAGTGGCCAGCTGCCATCTATGAGAATACCATAGCCAAAAGCCCTGAAGCTGACACACTGAAGGCGCCTCTCCTTGGCTTGTGCAGCACACCGTCTGATGCTTGTGGAGTCATGATGCAAACTGAATTCGAGGTCAGCGGACCTTTAGCGCAAGATGTCACAACCAGTGAATTTGGCCCCCCTTTTGTCACAAAGGTGGAGCCCGATCAAGTGGATGTGAATGCCACTTTGCCTTCCTATGAGATTCACTTGCTAAATGGGGATGCATTTGAAGCCCCTCCAGAGACTGCCACCAGCACCGATGAATCGGAGGGAGAGCAAGGAATGCTTAACCTGGTCTGCAATCTGCTTGAAAAATGTGATTTTGGCGAAGACACTGATGCAAGCCAATACCTATCAGTGTGGTCTCAAGAGAATCCTGCCACACTCGGCTCTGATCTGGGGACAGGATGTGTTGTAGAAACAGCATGGGAACGTGGCTTAGCTAACATCCCCCTAAGTGAAGATGGTGAAGAAGCTTCTGAGGATGACCTAAAGACTTTTCAGGCATTCATGGCAGCTCATCCATATAACCTTTTGGCTCTTGATGGTACCTGTGTTTGGGATTGGCAGGGTTATGATGACCTTGTAAGTATAAACGGCTAGCATTAGCATTAGGCTTTTGTAGTATAGCATGCATGTCAGTCTGGATTTTGAAAGCAATGTATAAGTAATGGTACTGCTCCTGTTGCCTTGCATGCTTTACCTTTTAATGGGAGAATAACTTTTAACACAAAGTTGTTTATTCTGTCATTGTAGGAGTCTGCCAAGGTCTCTGACCTTAACCCAAATGCAAAAGCATGGGGCAACCATGTTCCTAACCTGGAGGCCTCTGGAACAGCCTACTCAGACGCCTTGCAGGCATGGGTGGAAACTACTAACGGCCCAGCAGGCTCTGTGACAGAAGGTAAACCAGAGTATTTAATAGTTTTCTGCGTGTGTGTGTTTGTTTTTTTACTAAATGTTTGTGACAATTACAGGACAAATGAGTACATTAGTGTATAAATGAATAATGCAATATACACATGCAGTAATTTAAACTTTGCCCAAGTAGCGGTCTTTTAATGGTGTTAGCATGAAGGCAATATGATGTCGTTACCAGGGTACGACACAAGCTGCGAGCTTCAGCATGCAACAGTCTCCATGGATGCCACCCTGACTACACCGGCCAAGCCAGTGGACATGGAGAGTGCTGCCAAAGACTCCAAACAGCAGCCCAACCTGGCAGGTACAGGCTAGTCTACATGGAAATGTACAGAGAACTTTTATTGGGTACAAAAATGACTAATGCAGACATGGTGGTAATGCTAATATTGTAAGCATTATAAAACGTACGTGTTTGACGTTAGCGAGCTAGCTCACTCATTTTAGTATAGAATTGGTCAGGGCTGTTTGAATTGAAAGTAGTAGGAAGGTTTAAATGTGCCAGAGTTCTCCTTTAAGTTACAATGGCATACTGTGACAAAATCCTGAGCTAGTTGCCTACAACCACAAATCCCTACCCCTTGTGAGTGTTGCCAAACATATTGTTTATTAATAGCTTAATTAATAAGCTATGTTTGGAGTGATGTTTTTGCAGATGGCAACATGTCTTTGAGTTATTTTCATTGCAAATTAATGTTGGAAGGCAACAGTTAGGCAGCGCCTTGTTTGGACTCATTGTATGAGAGTACAGTACAGAGTACAGTAGACTAGCTGGTTGATGGCAAAAAATCAGAAGCTTCCACTCCAGTAGACTGTATTCACCAAACAATAATATTCATAGGCTCTATGAATGAATTATATTCAGGGCACATTACTTTGTCACTACTTTAAATTGTCTTTAGTGTTTAGTGGTTATAGCCAGGATTCCATGTTGCGCTGGAGCCATATTGTTTGGTCTCATAATGTGACAGGCGCTGCTGTAGGCCCTCTGTAGTTTTTAGAGTGTGGCTGTTGATTCAGATGCGGTTGCATGTTCAAACCCTGTGTGCTCTGCCTGAACAGGTGGGAGTGAGACTGACCCCTCCAGCCAGTCTGAGGACCTGCGGGAGAAACTGAAGGCCACGCTGGAGTTTTGCCTGTCACGGTGAGTGGCCATGATCTTCTGCTCCTCAAAAATGGCTGTGTGTGTGTCTGTGGGGGGGGGGTCCTGTCCTGTCCTTACCAGCCACGTAGTCCCTTATGCCGGTTTGCTGAAACATCCTTTGTAACTAGGGGACTTGCAGGTGTTTTAAGTTTCTCACACAGATGTTATCAGGTTCCAGTGTAATGTGACAGCTACTCAAAGACTCTTTTGTTGCTTTGAACCAGCCATATGTAGGTCAAATCATCCCGAACAAATCTGAATGAGGATTTGCTTGTTTCAATATTGATTATTATTTGTGTATTTACCTTTTCTACACTAAATAAACATTTTGAATTGATGCTGATAAAGTCTTTTGGTGTTCCATTGTGTCTTTGCTACCACTGTTATCAGGATGGCTTGTATTGTGCAACCCAAAAGCTGGCACCTACAACCATTGAAGTGTGTTGTAATCCCCATTGAGGCGCTGCCTCAGTAGTTTTGTGGCGTTTCAAGCAAGCAAGAAACTTGCATAGCAAAGAGTCTTTTGTTTGCCCTGCTGCTTGTGCATGTGTAGCAGCAAATGCCTGTGTGGGACTTCAATTTGCTGTTGTGGGAGTGTTTTTGTTGAACGCCAATCTTTGTTTTTGAGAGCTGAAGAATGTGTTTGGGATGGACCTTGGGTGGGAGGGAGGGAACTGAATATTTTTGTGAGGGCAGTGAAAATGACTGGCAACTTTGTTTTTGTTTGTTAAATTGTTGTCTGCCTAATTTTTTTGTCTTTTAGGGAGAACCTCGCCAATGACATGTACCTCATCTCTCAGATGGACAGCGACCAGTATGTGCCAATCGTCACTGTGGCCAATCTCGACCAAATCAAGAAGCTCAGTACTGACGTGGAGCTCATCTCAGACATTCTAAAGTGTAAGCGCTGTTAAGCCTTAGTGGCCAAGCACTCTGGCCTGTAATTATTAGCGTTGAGAATTAGAAATGCTGCTTTGTGACGGGTCCTTTGTGCTCCCCTTTCACTCTTCTGTGTTTGAATTCCCTCCAGCGCTGCCTCTGGTCCAGGTGGACAAGTGTGGGGAGAAGGTGAGGCCCAACCAGAACCGCTGCATTGTCATTCTGAGGGAGGTTCCTGAGGCCACTCCTGTCGAGGCAAGTCTCTGTCTGTCTGTCCGTCTTTCTCTGTTAGTCTGCACACTTCTGGCCAACTTCAGAAAATTGGCTCTGTGGGCGCAAGAATGGGCTGGCACAGGTCTGCATATATCAGTGGAACTGCAAATACCACTCAGATTTGGGCCTCTGTTGCCCTGCTCTTGGCTCAGTCTGTGCACGCTAAGGGCTGCTAAGTCTTCTTCTCTGCCTGTCATTCTCTACTAGAATTTCTCTTCCTTTTTTTTAATGTTGTTGTGGCTAGCCTGTAATTTAGCGAGCTTATTTTTTCATCTGCTGATGTTACTGTTTTGGCCTCGCAGGAAGTGGAAGCACTCTTCAAGAGTGAGAACCTGCCCAAGTTTATCAACTGTGAGTTTGCCTACAATGATAATTGGTTCATCACCTTTGAGTCTGAGGCAGATGCACAACAGGTAAGTGTGTGTGTGTGTGTGTGTGTATATCCTTTTTGCAGATATATATTTACAGTATGTTCCAGAAGAAATTAACATCTTGTGTCCTTGCCTTTTCAGGCATACCAGTACCTTCGAGAGGAAGTGAAAACCTTTCAAGGAAAACCAGTCAAGGTAATTGTAGAGTTCCAGTTGTTGATGAAGGCACAACAGCTCAGTCGTACTTTAATGCAGAGTGCACATTTGGCTGATAAAATGTCTTCCCCTGTGTTATGAAGGCCCGCATAAAGGCCAAAGCCATCGCCATCAACACCTTTGCACCAAAGAACGGCTACCGGCCGGTTGACGTGCCCGCTAACATCCAGCAGCGTTACCCGTCCTACTACATGCCTCCCATCTATGGTGCACAGCAGCAGTTTCCTCCTCTCTACAGACTGGTGGCCCCCCAGGGCTGGTCCACCACACAAGGCTATCTGGATCCCACCCTGGTGAGTGCCGTTAAAGGAATAAGACACTAAAACACCCAAACATGAAATTAAGTCAGTCTCGGACTTTGAGAAACAGCGTACATTTCATTTTGAAATAGACGTATTCTGTTGAATATGTGTTTAGGTAATATTCTGGTCAGTGTTCTAGGTTCACGGTTGTGGTTAAACTGCAGTTAGTGGGGAGTTAAAAGTCATGTTACTATTCGCGATTCTCTATCTTGTATTACTGATGATAAACTTGCCCATATCCATGGCTTCTGAGCGCTAACGGTGGGTAGACGTTTAGTTTTCATACTTTTAGACTCGTACGATTTTTCAAGGGGATTCAAAGACTGTTAAAATGATCTAAACAATGTGAATTGGTTTATCCCTTATGCAACTCTTCTCTTTAATGTCAAATTAAGTATAGGCTACCTACCATTGAAATTATATAAACATGTTAACAAGTGAATTACGATAGGCCTTACACCATCTACTGCCATGTTGTAAATTTTAAGATGCAACTTAGTGCTATGTTCGAACTTACTTGTGTGGTGCAACCTGTTAAAATTTAGTAGCTCCTAAACTACGACGTAAGGTCAATTTACGTTGCAACTAAGCGAAGATGGAACTTGCGCTCAGCTGGTGCAACCCAGTACTGGTTAAAATCCGTCCAGGCATTGTCCTGCTTTGGGAACAGTGTTTTTTGGCTTTAGATTAGTGCCAGTTGCTGTAAACCAAAGGAGTCACTAGCATGCAAGCGAGCAAGAGTGACTCCCTTGCTTTACAGCATGTTTGGGCGTCTTATTCCTTAAAAAAAGGAATGGAGCAAGCAGAAAGCTGTTTTTCTCCGCTTGTTGTTTTTTTTTTTTTTTTTTCCCAAACTAATTTTGGTGTGCCATTTCTCCAAAGCAGGTGGCTCCATTTCCGAACCCAGTATTAATGAATGGCTTTCCAGGGTCCCCGAACTTTAAATCTGCTACTACTCCTCTTAATATCAGACCGTACACTCCAAGAACCAGGTACTACAGGCTTCCTCATTCTTCCCCTTTTTTTTTTTTTTTTTATGATGATGATGATTCATAATTTCTTTTCTCTCCCTGAACAGAAACCATAACAAACCCCATGTTCGATCAAACACTCTGGGACTGGACAGAGGTGTGGGCATCCTAGAGAACCCTCCACCCTTCCCCAGTTTCCCCGCGGACCGTGTGGCCAATGGTGCCCGCGCTCCTCCCCCCCACCACTTGGGTCCTGGGCGCACGCGCCTGCCCGCTGGGCTCACCCACCCACGTCGCGAGCAGGTCGGCAGCGGACGCATGGAGCCCAATGGGGCCAACTCTTCAGCCAGTGCTGGCCGTGGCAGGTAACTTAGAAGGCTTACAATTGGAGCGAGCTATGGCCGAAAGAATTATTACGCAAGCAACATGAATAATTTAATTACAGGAAATCATTGACTTTATTATGTTGGCTTCTCTGCACAAGGTTCCGTAGTTTTCAAAAAGTGTATTCTATTCAATGAATCAATGATGGAATACATGTAACAGATAGCTAGCCTAGCTGTGCGAGTTGAACGTTGGTAAACGTCCCACCCAAAAGCCACCCAGTGCTAGTGCGTGAATCTGGGACCCTAGGTTTTAGCTCACTTGCTAGCGCGCTGCACTCCCAGTCTGTGGTGCTGCTGAGTCGCAGGTTCATGGAGTGCAGGACAACGCAGGTTACATACACACAAAAATAATTGAAACATGCAGCCCTAGGCCAAGCAAACATTGGTTTGCCAATCACAGAACATTTTTGTGAGCTATCCTGAACAGTCTGTAGAGTATTTGCTAGACTGAGTACACTGTAGATCCTAGCCTTGGAAGTTGTGTTTTGAATCAGGTGCGTGAATGGAAAGGTTTGTAAGACCTGACCTGGGCCCGTATTCATAAAGAAACTTGAGGCTAAAAGTAGCTCATACGTGTATTGGGTGAATTTAGAAGAAACTCTTAACTCAAACACCTGTTCATAACATCTGAAGGCAGAAGTTTGTGTTCAGAACACCCGTATTCTCTTGGAATGTATGTGTAAAATCACGTATTCGAGGTATCTACCATAACTAAAAGTGGGTCTCAGCAGTTTTGTGGAGAACTTTAAAGAGAAAACTTCTTCACAAAGAAGAAGCGTGAATCTGGTATCAACAGATCTAGCACGATTTAGGACTTTTCTGGGTGCAATATTTTTGAATATGGACCCTGGTGTCTGACTAGACTCCCAAACAAGTGGACTGATAAAACAAAGGGCAGTCTAGAACAGTACAGAATACAGAGCAGATATCAGTGGCAAGACCAATTAACCTACACAGTGCAGCCCAGTTATCCTTGCAAGTTCTATTTGAATATTTGAAATATACGAGGGCAAACCATGTTTTGGCTTTTCTAGAGCCGGTACATTGAGTAAGTTGAAGTAGTTTTCACCCTTGATTGGCTTTGTTGGCTTGAACTTGAGAGTGTTTGTTTCCATTCCCCACTCCCCCATTTGCTGTCCCCGCAGCTTGCTTTCTTTTTACTTTACATTATTTGGTTGCAAAACACGCTCTGTTTGTGTCATCAATGCAAGGAAAGTGCAGCTTTTATTTACCAGTGTCTCCAGGCAACGACACGAAGCTTGTTAATTTGGTCATTTTTTGCTTTTCTCTAAATAGTGCAAGCTTGGTGGGTAAGGAGGTTTGAGAGGAGACAAACTGAATTCAAGATGAATTTGAAACTCTGCACACATTTCCCCAAGTGGGGAATGTGTCCCCCAGTCTCTCGGGTGAAGATAGTCTGGGATTTCTTGCTAATTAACAATTTCCCAACTTTATTGACTAGTAATTTGTAATTAACATGAATGTTGTAAGAGTGTGTATCCCAAAGAGTTCTTCTCAAGAGCATGAACATTATGTCTCTTGGGTTGCTGTGAAGTCATAACTTCAGATGAGGACTGGAACAAATGAGTACTGTGCTATTAAACCCTTGTCTCTTTCTTTCTTATTCTCTTAAAGGAAAAATGTCTATGGCAATAGAAAGAGACGGGATGATAAGTTTCCAGTAAGTGCCTTTCCACTGTTTATGGGGCTTTCGTGCCAGCTTGACCAGGACATTTGTGTTTTTAGCGTTCTGCTTGCCCGTCACTATGGCTGAACTTGGTGTGTTTGTTTTGGACAGAGATCCACCACGCAGTCCCCTCCTCCGGCCCCAGAGCGTGCCCCTTCACCCAGCTTTGAGCTGGGCCTGTCCAGCTTCCCACCCCTCCCTGGCGCCGCTGGCCAGCTCAAGCCCGAGGTGAAGGCCGAAGTCCCCGCCGAGAGCAGACTCTCCGCTATCGTCACTGGAACCACTAAGACAGACAAGGTAGGTATCCCCAAAACCACTTCCTGTGGACTGTGGTCCTCTGATGTTTTTGCAATTTGTTTTTGGCGTGTTAACAACTCTGGATGTGTGCGGGGCTCTACAATGTTGTGTATCTCAATGTTTTTTTTTTTTTGTTGTGTTTTCTGTTATTTCGGTCCAGGCTGTGAGTAAGTATCTGGGCGGCGGCAGCAGCAGCAGCAGCAGTCGCTCTGTGGCTTTGGCGTCTCCCAAAGAGCCAGCCCAACCTGCTGTGGCCCCGCCTGGCCAGGACGTGAAGCCGCCCCCATCTCCAGCCTGCTCCCAAGAGTGAGTCCCCACCCATCCAGCCCAGACCAGCCATCCACCACCAGCTCCAGCCACACATAAAATACCCATCCCATCACCACGACCGTTTAGTTGTGCTGTTTGAGTGCCATGCACAGTCGGGTTAAAATCGACCTGTCTACTCTCTCTGCAGCACTCCGAAGGCTCCACTGGAGAAGCCCAAAGATAAGCCACTAACTGCAGATAAGACGCCGGCGCCAGGCCCTTCACTGACCACTGCTGCTCCGCAGACCGCCGTAGCAAAGGTAAGGGACGGGGCTGCCCTTAAACCAGACCGCTCCCACTCTGGACATCATCATCCTGTCCCATTTATGCTGAACTGCTGCCAGAGAATGCAACATCATTGGTTGTGAATGGAGTGAAGTTTTCCCAAGTCATTATCTGAAAATCACCTCACTAGAAAGCTTGCAAATGAAAGTTATCAGAAGTATAGATCCAAACTTCATTAATTGCATTTCCTGACTCGGCGTTATTTCCTGCAACATGATCGTCGTCTCATCCGTTATCCCTCATTAGTTGTAATCCAAGTAGAATCCTACTGGATGCAAGTGATCTTCTGTGTGAGGTGACGATGTGCCATTTTTCTTTCTCTGTCAGCAGGAGCCACGGAAGCCCAGCTACGCCGAGATCTGCCAGAGAATAAGGGAGGCTCCCCTCTCGCACCAGCCCCCCCAGGAGGCCCGGCCGGCCTCTGGGGATGAGATTCGGGCCCCTGACTCGGGCGAGCCCAAGAGCAAGGACGCAAAGGCTCCTGCCGGGCGACCCCGCGAGGCCTGGAGGCCCCAGCCAGAGGGTGGAGAGAGACTTGGCACTGAGGCCGCAACCTCCTCCTCCTCTGTGCACCACACCTGAAGGGGCTCGCGGCCCCGCTCCTGCAAGGACTGGAAAAGAGAGAAGTAGAACTACCACCCACCACCCCAGTGTGTCAGGGCTGCAACATTAATTACCCATTTCACAAACACACACACACACACACACACACACACACACACAGAGATGTCTGCGCATACACACAAATGTATGACTACGCACACACACTGCACACCCTCCTTCCTGATTTCCGACTCTATCTCTGCTCTATCCACTGATTTCTCACTAGTGACACTTCTCTTTACCCCACAGGCCCCGCCCTCCACCTCCCCACCCTCCAGCTCTGTAGTCCCAAACCCCCCTAAGTGCATACATGACAACTTGTCACTGGAATCAGGGCTGGGAGGCAAAAGCACTTGTGGGTGCAGAGGCATTTCCCTTTTTTTTTTCTTTTTTTTTCTTTTTTCCCGTTTGTGTGTGTGTGTGTGTGTGCGTGCGTGTGTGTGTGTTTACGTTCTCTATTCTTAACGTGTTATTTTGTTTTTTGTTTTTTTTTCCCCTTTTCAAGGACAATGATAATTAAGTACTGGCTCAGATAGAAAGTATGTACTCTGAGTAGACTGGCAAGAGGTTAATGCTTTTTAATGTAGCTATGTGTTGGTAGAAGTGTGGACATGGGATTAGTGCTGAACACTTTTCTTTTTATACATCTCTATATAAATATATTTTATATAATATCCTTTTTTTTAAACCAGGGTAATGTTACAGACAGCACTGGTATTGATTTAATTTTTGGTTTTGTTTTGTTTACACCAACATTTTCCTTGAAAGCAGGTGTTGTAGCCATGTTCTGCATGATTGAAACATTCTGGGAAAAAATCCTCCCTTTTTTTTTTTTTTTTTTTTTTTTAAAACCTTTGACAGGAGCAGCTGAGGTCCTTTTCTTTGTAGTTACCATGGTTACTGCTTAGATGCTTTCAGACCCTGTCAGACCCATGAAGTATCTGGCAGGCAGAAACAAAAATCTTCACACTGGGTGGCTGAGGTTCAATACAGTCCAGAGTAGAAATGCACCAATTCTTCTACCCACTTCTTTTAGTCATGCAGCAATAAAATGCCTGTAAAATGCAGATTCAGAAAAACCCTGGTAGACTGAATATGATACATTTTATCTCCAGTAGTCTCAATGAATTGTATTTCATCACAATAATGATGATGTGTAATTATTTGGGGACCCGTTTTCTCTTCTCCATCCCAATCAAGGGTTCTCCTGGACCTTCTGGTGAGAATGGACCACCCGGGCCTCCTGGAAAGAGGGTGGGTATTGTGTGTGCGATATTGAACAATGGTCTTGAAACAGGTCTTACTCATGTCCATTGTTTGCCTATGGTTAATCATCTTGAACTTGTGATTGTTCAATGGCCAGGGTCCTGCCGGAACAAGAGGACCAGAGGGACGTCAGGGAGAGAAGGGAGCCAAGGTAAGTGACCCCTGCTCTCTATTGATGCCCTGCAAGTTACTGTTTCTAAAGGGGCCTTTAACATCAGGAATGATAACTGCAATGACTATATATGGCAAAAACCACATACACCATAACTAATGTAATGAGGAGAGACTTGACTTATCATTGGTCAGTGTGGATGCTAGTGTTATAACTGTAAGTCATTCCATAGCTGGACAAAACAATGCCAGCTATGGAACTAGAACCTGAAACGGTCTATAGTGTATCAATACATAGTTATATAGTTGCTAGTGTAAACCTCTCTTAGAGTAGACAAATGAGGATTGACCCAGACAATACTGATCAGAGTTTTAAACCAGGTGAATCACACTGTTATGTTTAATCTTCATCTGCCTTAGGGAGATTCAGGTGCCAAAGGACCCCCAGGAAAGACTGGCCCCGTCGGAGCTCAGGGTCCCCCAGGAAAACAAGGAACTGAGGGTCTGAGAGGACTTCCTGGATCAGTGGTATGATGACACACTATGCTTGTTAGCCTGTCACATCCTCCTCCAGGAACACTGGACTGGGCAGCCCTGGCTATCACAGCTGGCTGCTGAACAATCTGCACGTCTCTCTTGCTCCACAGAGCTGTTATTTATTTCCAGGTTCAAATAACCCCCCCGGTAAAAATAGTTCGGTGTGAACAGACCTCCCTGAGTCTTAAAGCAGTTGAACAGGAAATGTTTGAATGAAACAACTGTTGCTGAGATTATAATACTTTGGCCCACAATCCTTTCTCTCTTTACCCTGAGAGGTAGATGGAATGTGCTCTGCGCTCTGCAGAATAAAGTAATTCAGACTAATTTAATTCAGTGTTATTTATAGCTCACTTAAGAACAAACAATGTTATAAGGGATTGGTGTCTAAGGAATCCTAGGTACAGGCACAATAGCACAGGCCAGTTATCCATTTCATTTCTCTATAAACTTTTTACATCATGTCTTCAGTAAAAGGTAATCAAATGCTTTCCCTTTTCTCTTCCAGGGTGAACAAGGCTCTCCAGGCCCTGCTGGCCAACAAGGACCTCCTGGACCTCTTGTAAGTTAACTAATTAATCAATTAATAATTTTAAAGACTCAGATAATGGCCAAAGACAGTTGGGAATGTAAGTCTAATTACTGTATGGTTTCATTCAACGCTTATGTTGTTCTTTCCCAGGGTCCCCCAGGTTTGCTTGGTCTCCGTGGAGACCCCGGTGCCAAGGGAGAGAAGGGACACCCAGGTATGATCGGTCTGATTGGACCTCCTGGTGAACAGGGAGAGAAAGGTGACAGAGGACTTGCTGGACCCCAGGGAACAGCTGGACCCAAAGGAGAGACTGTGAGTGACTCCCGCCATCGCTGTGCCTACCACCACTAGTTGTGCTCTCTAAAGACAAAAGCTAAATCATGCACCAGTGGAGCTTCTTTGGCTCTGTTTGGAGTGATATGCAGTTATTCAGTTATGTTTAAGGTACAGTCAACAACTGTTAGGTTAGTGTGGCATTGGGCTTACCCGGCCAGGTGTGTCTTACCTTGATAACTGTATCTAATCTGTCCCATACGTCATGTCTTGTGCAGTTGAACTGAAGTTCTTTGACATTACCTTTGACATGTAGGGTTTGGTCCTACTGGATCTTTAGGCCCTGATAGCATTAGCATATTTCTGCTTCAGAGATTCTCAGTTAGTCGTATCCCATAGGCTGTCAAAGACATGCAAAAGGTGAAGCATAAATGCATCTTTTTTCTGTGATCTGCTTTCCTGTAGGGTATGCCTGGTGGAACTGGACCTCTTGGCCCTGCTGGTCCTGCTGGTCTCCCTGTAAGTTTCCATTTCTCTTATTTACTGCACAACATTTTGGGTTATAGAATAGATCTCTCCTCACAAGTGTTTGAAAAATGTAAAAACAGGGAAAAAATGTTGTCCCTGTAATGATGAAAAAATAGCATACAAGCAAAATATCATAGCAAGGCTCTGGCATTGCAAATTGTTAACAAAGTGAGGTAGCAACTGCAGTTCCCTGCCTGCTCACCTCCTTTTACCATTGTCACACAGTGGCTGTGTTCTCACAGGTTTCGATGGGCCATAGTACTGTATGTATCAAATGGTCTGAATTTACATTCTCCCTAGACAGATTTTCTTTGACAGTGAATATCTACTCCTTTTGTTTGAGTGAACTGAACTCCCTATGGCCCATTCCCAAACCAAACCTGTTTCACTGTTGATGGCGGTCATTCAAGGGTCGCAATAGAGTGGACAAAGGCCAAAGTGTGAATCTGTCCTTATTTCCATGACAAGGTCATTTGGGTGTAGACATCTGCCCTCGTTTCCATAACAAGCAGGACTGGGTGGGTGTGTGTCCTAATCACATTGGGTCTGATTGACTCGCACATTCTAGGGCAGATTCAAATGGCTGTAAAGCGTTTTTGATGTGCCGTCTTCTCATTGTCTGTGTGCCTTCCTGTTGTCCGCAGGGCCCCAGAGGAGTCAAGGGTGCTAAAGGTGCTTCTGTAAGTACTTCTCCTTTAGTTTCATTGTCAAATGGTCTTGACTGAGGTTATACCAAATTATTCGATTGTGATGATGTGTGCCCAAGCTAACTGTGTTAGCCCAAGCTAACGCTTGTGTCCTGTGTTTTAGGGTGGTGCTGGCCCCAAGGGAGAGAAGGGTGTACAAGGACCTCCTGGACCTCCTGTAAGTTATGGTCAAGACATCCACACACAAAATAAATGTAAAGATAAAGGTATAAATGTATAGAAAAAATCCAAAGCACATAAACGTTATCCAAGTAAAAGCCAAGTGTCATACCAAGTTTATAAGTCGAATTGTATTTTTTGTTAGAATTAGTTTGTTGGAGTTAGAATTGTCACCAGATGCCCAAACAAAACATTTTACATCACTGACATTATTGAATTCCTTCCCCTTCTGCTTGACATGTAGGGCCCACCAGGTGATGTCATCCAGCCACTGCCCATCCAGATCCCCAAGAAGTCCAAGCGTTCCATCGATGCCAGCCAGATGGTCTCGGACTCGGACGGCACAGCAGCTGACGCCACTGGCGCTGAATTCCTGACGGGCAACGAGGGCATGGAGGAGATCTACGGCTCCCTCAACTCCCTGCGCCAGGAGATCGATGCCATGCGCTTCCCTCTGGGAACGCAGGAGAGCCCCGCCCGTACCTGCCAGGACCTCATGCTCAGCCAGCCAGAGTACAAAGACGGTATGGCAATGCAGGCATCTGTTTTAGGATTCATGAAACAAGGTCAACAGACCTAAGTCGCGTCAGTTTCTGCCGGACTGACATAGCGGCATATAGACTACGACTAAAACGTACCTCAGTTTTGCAAAGATTTTTTTTCTTGTCATTCAGTATGCGTCAACCTCTCATTTCATTCATTAAACAGTTTTCACACACACAATTCAAAACCTTATCTGAGCACAACACTATCCTCTTTTCTGTTGACCTAGACATCAGTGAATGATCTAGATGACAAAACAAAGACAATAAGCTGGTTAGCGTGATTAGACGCTGTGCTCGTGCATTTGTACAGCAATACACAAGTACAGTACAAGCCATGACTGCAGAGATGTTTAGATATAGTCGTAGTAGTACAGTAGCACAGGTTGCTATGCGACTGTAGTGTCCAGACAAGTGACAGATATTAAAAGGCACATCTCAAACCCTTGGTGAATCAGCTGTAGCTGTGAAAGTAATTTAGTCTATCAAAACCATATATCAAATTCTAGCACATCCCATAATAGACATCACCATAGTTATTTTACCGAGCTGTCTTTTTGGTGCCCCCCTCAGGAGAGTACTGGATTGACCCCAACCAGGGCTGCTCTCGGGATTCCTTCAAGGTTTACTGCAACTTCACAGCAGGTGGAGAGACATGTCTCTACCCAAGCAAGGCTGTGGAGAACGTAAGTCTAAGCTCTGTAAAGTTGTAAACCATAAAATCAACTGTCCAGCTATAGCACTTGAATAATAGTCTTTGACGTCACTAAATCTTCAGCCTGCATAGGCAATCTTTTTTTCCTCTTAAAGTGGTTATGCTTATTATTGATGTACTCAACTGAATGCTCTCATTTTTGCCTTTTGCCAGGTGAAAATGAACTCCTGGGCCAAGGAGACTCCTGGCTCCTGGTACAGTAAATTCTCAAAGGGTAGCAAGGTAAGAGTTCTAGTTTACCAGTACCACTAACACTGACAGAGAAGAGTTGAACAGAACAGAATTTAAAACCAATTGTCATTGTACAGAATATAATGAACATTTCAGTACCACTTTGCAATTTTCCCCTAATTTTAAATTGGCATATCCATATTAAAACAATCTTGCCCATTGAAAGTCCAGTTCTGCTTAAGAATTATCACACACAAAAGGAATGGATTAGCCAAAGAGAATCCTTCTGAATGAACGTTTGTTTTTTTTCCCCATGTGTCTCAGTTCACGTACATCGACTCTGTTGGCGAGCCTGTGGGCGTTGTCCAGCTGGGTTTCCTGCGGCTACTGAGCGTCCAGGCCCGCCAGAACCTTACCTACCACTGCCACCGCTCCGTGGCCTGGGCCGACCGCACTACCAAGGACAAGGACCAGTACCAGCGGGCGCTGCGCCTCCAGGGCGCCAACGAAGAGGAGCTCGCCTTCGAGACCAGCCCTTACATCAAGGCTCTCGAGGACGGTTGCTCGGTATGTACCCACAAGCCAACAGGGACAGTAACACAACACACAAGTAACAAGGTCCTGACGCTCCTTAAAATGACGACGTAAGAAAGTTATTGCTTGCTTCATGAGCCGGTAGGGCTAAACTCAAAATGCTAGCTTGGAGAAAGAGAAGAACAAATCCCTCAGCTAGAATAACAGAAACAAAAGAAAGTGATTCATAGCCGTTTTAGTCACATCGAGAGCTCTGAAATAAAATGCTTAAGAGAAGCTCAGCTCTTTATCAAGTGGAGTTTCCTAGCTTAACTATACCATTATTCTGCTATGGTTCAGTCACTACCATTATCATTTAAGTAATTGTTAAAATAAGTAACTAGCAAAGAAAGTAATTAAACAGAATTAACTGAAGTAACTAAAATTCTTCTGTGTGCTCTTTACCTGCAGTATCGTAAGGGTAACGACAGGACGGTGCTGGAGGTGAACACACCTCAGGTGGAACAGCTCCCCCTCCTGGACATGAAGATCTCAGACTTTGGGGAGAGTAACCAGAAATTTGGCTTTGAAGTGGGACCCGTCTGCTTCCTGGGTTAAAACACATGCAGAGAGAGAGAGAGGGGAACACAAGCATCGACACACTCAAAGCACACAGACAGACACTTAAACTGACGCACTCACTCACATACACGTACACAGACATGCACTTATACAACACATATTGATACAACCACATAGATGTGCCAATATGAATGCTCAGTGTTTTTTTTTTTTTTTAAGTTAAAGATGTGGAATGCACACACTCGCACATTCACAAACACACACACACACACACACACACACACACACACACACACACACACACACACACACACACACACAC
>JAUCNH010000072.1:2607201-2618707 GCA_032353275.1 Sardinella hualiensis | reverse complement strand
AATCGGTTTAGAACTTGCTGCGTGGCATTAAAAAATGTAGTGGCAGTGTAACTCCGTTACCGCGTGATCTTCCCCTTGTGTGCTGTGCAAATGCAGAGAAGAAGTCGTCAGTCATAAAGGCAATAAACTGCACAGCAATCTATCTATCAGGACTGTCCAGCCACCCGTTTCAGATGCTGCATCCTGAAGATCTAGTCATGCATGCCAAACAGAGGGGGGGGGGGTAGAGGGGCTGAAAGATGGAGAGAGAAAAACAAAGAGGGGTAAAGGAATAAATGACAGACAGACACTAAGGCAGTACAGCGGGAGAGAGAGAGAGAGAAAGATATACAGAGAGAGATAGAGCGAGCGAGAGAGAGAGAGAGAGAGAGAGAGAGAGAGAGAGAAAAATAAATGGAAAACTGAGCCACAAGAATATAAGCTGAAGGGAACAGGGAGCGAGTATGTACTGTACAAAGAACACAAAGGGGTGTGTGCATGTGCGTGTGCGCGTGTGCGTGTGTGTGTGTGTGCCTGTGTGTGTTTGTGGGGTTGGTGGCATAGGGACCTGTAAGCTCTTCAGACTGCTGGTCCCTGGCCTGCACCATACACTATTCTTAGCCTGTGTTGTGCATTATTGAGAGGCACTCTGCATATCATTAGAAGGAGACGGGGGATGAGGAGGGCCGCCGTTGTGGTGTCGCACCTACAGTAGAGACAGCCACTGCTTTTGTCAGAGACTTCCACTGGAATCCGTTTAGGTTCAGCAATTCCAAATCAACCTGCAGACTGCTGAGTCAGACACACTGCAGTGCTCAGGGGTTTCCTGCACTGTTTACTGAATTCTAAAGTACAGTATGGTTGGTGTCAGCACAATATATACCAATAAGTACAATATGCACAATATTATTTTACATTAGGTACAATGCAAAAGGTACAATTTGCATAGGTACAATAGGGGGCAATGGCAAGATCCTGCCACTAGCCCTAAACTCACAGAAAGTTGGCATTCTGGCATCTGATCTACTCCATGGTTGGCTGATTCATACTCCTCGTCTTTAAGGGTTCAGGGATTATAGTTAGGGAGGACATTAAGATTCAGCCAACTTATCTATGAAAACATGAGGACATGATAATGATGGAAAGGCTTAATGGCTGAACTTTTCTTTGGAACAGCAGGATCCCCTCTCTCTGCAATATGTTACATTTCAGAGAGCAGACAGAAACAGGCATCATATTAACGATAGCCTCGGTGCAGCCTGGCAAAACACAACACAAGAGGCTAATCACACTCACTCTCACTTCTCTTTTTTTACTGTGTGTGTGTGTGTGTGTGAGACACAGAGAGAGAGAGAGAGAGAGAGAGAGAGAGAGAGAGAAAAAGGGTGAGACAGTTAAAAATAAAAGAAGTCTGTGGCTGTTTAGCTTCCATTGGCCACAGCCCGCCACAGAAGCCACACAGCCGTCACAGGCGCTCGGAATGCACTTCTCCTGAATCAGAAGGATTACGCGCTGCGCAGCACCCGTGGCTTTTTGCCTTTAATTCCCGTTAGTGAGTCGCTGAGGGTAAACATGACTCCCATTCCCATAAGTCCCGAGGACTTCACAAAGAACCCAGAGCAGAGAGCGGGCGAGAGCATCAAAACAGGCAGAGAAATGGCAAGGTCACCATTTACCAAAACAAAATTCTTTCAAAGACAAACTGACTGACATGCAATCCATCTAAATATGATACTTACAATGTTTACTTAGTAAGTAAGTAAGTAATACTTACTGTGATATGAAGGATGCTAGCACAACTAATCAAAGCGGCTTAATTTCAGGCAATCTGCCAGAGCCTCAAGAACATCTGGGGATCTTGTACTATTTTATATAGTTACATATACTTATTAGTATATAGTAAACACTGTATTATATAGTTATATATAGTTAGTATATAGTAAATACTGTATTATATAGTTATATATATAGTTAGTATCTAGTAAATACTGTATTATATAGTTATATATAGTTAGTATATATTAAATACTGTATTATATACAGTAGTTATATATAGTTAGCATCTAGTAAATACTGTATTATATAGTTATATATAGTTAATATTATAAATCATACACAAAAAGGCCATCAGAAAGTGTAATGACACGGGGAGAAGTTGAACCTGACTGACCAGAAAACACATTTCCACCCCCATTTTCTGGTTTGCACGTGATGTGGCTAAGGACTCGGAAGGTCTTGAGACAGGGAGCTCCAGCCACACATGCAAACAGAGCTGAGGCAGCAACAGACAGAGCTTAGCTAATCAAGAGCCTCAAAACAGGGAAGTCACGGTTTCACTGCATGACAATAGGCACCGATGATGAGTAGAAGCCGAGGCTTTTTAGCTGGTCAGTGTCAAGTCTATGTGACCACAGGCTTGTGACATAGGAGGGGTGGGGGAATATATGACAACAACAACAACAACAACATCAACAAAAACCAGCACAGATCAAGAGAATCTTAAAATCTAAAACCACAGCACAGACACCATTTACAGAATGGCCCGACACCACATACAACAGTCCGACTCACCAAAAGGCCTTGAAAGCTTCATAAATCTCTCTGACTGCGTGCGACGGCAGTGCTTGTAAAGATGGGTGCGCTTGTGAGCCTGCTGGAACAACACGGCGGCAGTCTTGGCACCTGCGAAGGTCAAACAAGTAAGAGCGGTTAACACACTTCTGACAAGCAAACAAGTACCCACTATGCAAGGCCCTTGGCATTTTTGGGCACTCTCTGCAGCAAAACATTTAACGCCTTTTTTCAGTCTCTCTCTTTCTCTCAGTCTCTCTTTTTTCTCTCAACCACCCACAATGCCATCATAACATTATCATTACAAATTTATACTGGCCTACTTCACTGAATAATGTTTACGTATTGCAGTGGTCACTGACCGAATGTGACATCACAGTACTGTGTAAAAATGCATAGATAAGCCAAAACAAACTGAGAAGAGTAAAGTCCAGACTCATAATGTGCATTAATGTAAGGAACAGAATGGATGTGCAAATGTATGTAACTCAGGGTTGTTTATTGTACATACAAAGAGAGTTTTACTTGACTGGCCAGTGTGTTTTGAGCTGATAGACAAGGCTACTCCTTAGTTCAGCGCTGCGGTGACACAGATCAGGAGAACAAGTTATTATGGAACCATTCCAAGACTCAAGTCTGGACCGCAGCCCGTGTAGTGTAGTGGGGAGGCGGAGAAGCGGTTGTTTATATCAGGCGGACAGTTTTGTTTACTGTCCTCGCTTTCATTTATTGTTTCGCCCACTAACTCACAGGTAGCAGCCTACTTTCGAAAGAAGCACAAACAACTGAACATGTAGCCTACACAAAAAGATAACACAAAAATACATTAAATAAACATTCTAGGCTAGTACTACAGTTTGCCGCAGTACGCATCACGGTGTGGACATTCCTCTGCCGGTTGAAATTTGTTACCCCTGCGAAACCAGCAGGGACAGACAAGATGTATTTCTCGTGATGCATAATATTTCATTATTGACGTTTTATTTCAACATCGAAAATAGACTTATGCCAATTCATGGCATGTGTCGTCTGTTAGCTGTCCCGTCGTGGAAAGGTTAGTCCACGAAAGCTGTCCATTGCGTAAGAACTCACATTAAATTAATTAACTATCCTAACATCAAATGTCAAGTTAAACAGACTAGGCCTACTGTAAGTCAGGCGGCTCACGTCTTTATTTCAATACATCATACACTTGGTCACTAATTGTCCTAAACTAAAAACCCACTGGCTATCACAAAATCAGTTCCAATTGCATTTCATCGAGCGCTTCTCTAGCATTAAAAGATAGATTTTTTTTACTATCCCAAGCCTTGGTTAATCTCTGACAGCTTTTACTTTACTGTTTGGTGTGTATCTTTCTATAGGCTACAGTCTACCTGCCATCGACCCCTGTGCCCACTCGAACAAACAGATGCATTCATGCAAGGGCACTTTTAACGTTAAATACTTACACTGTGTTACATTTCAGCTCACTTCATCTGATTGTTGGGCAGTGCAGTTCGCGGTTATAAAATTGTACTGTCTTCTAAACTCCTCCAACATAAACATTAGTACAGGCAAGTGCAACACGGTGGATGCTATGCGGTCATACCGTCGGATGAATGTCGTTTCATCGACTTTTTGGCAAACCTATTTGCTCTATATATGCATCCAAGACGGCTAGCTGTCCCTTTTTTAGAATAGCCCTTCGCGGTCATACCTTGGGTCACCTCACATACACACTCAAGTGGTAATAAGAGCTATCAAGCGCCGTATCATTTTCAACTGAGGCAAGTGGACATTTTTTTTTTTTTTGCAAGTTCTCGCCGCATAACATTGGTCGCGTCAAGTCAAGCGCTTGCAGCGAGCAACCTGAGATGCAACTGGTAAAGCTGAGGTCGACATTGCCAATGATATTTGTAGAGACATCTGAATTGCTTACCCCGATACGTCTCTCCGCTGGACAAACAAACGGCTGTGAAACGTTAGTGGATGTGTTTTGGCGTTTAACTCCCCTGCAAGGTATTTTGTTTTGGTGCATTGACGGAATCCTCTGGGACGTCTTGCAGTTAAGCCAATGGTTTTAATACGCCTTTAAAGGGAATATCTGTCGGAAATACACGAACCGCTTCCGCTGACGGATGTGGGTGATTTAAATAAAGGGGCGGGTTTTACATTTAAAGGTAAAGACAGAACCGCTCGTGCGAAATGCGAATGTCCATGAATCATTCTGGAAGGTTATGGATCCTCCTAATCGTACTCTTGCAAGTTTTTATGGTGCGGCGAAAATTCTTTACTGTATGTCTGCTCTGTGGAAAAAGGGTAGGCTATGCAGTTTTCTGTCATGCATTCATCTCTTACTGTCATAGACCAGCAGTGCTTTATAGTAGCCCAGGCTACAATATTTCCATCCTATATAATAATTACATAGCCTAATAGGCCGATTTCTGAAGCTAAAACATTATTCAAACATTATTCCAATGATATTGAAGAAATATGAATGTCTCTGGTCCGCAATGCAAATTCAGGGAAATGTTCCATCCTGATTGTCAACTCAGAGGTCTGTCTGGTCACCTTAGTGAAAATATGTGTCTGTATGTGCATAAGGCTTACGTGCACTGTGCGCTCGCCAAATGTGTCACCAAGTGGGGGGGAAAGCATCCAAGGCACTGGGTATAAGTTTCGTTTCCTGGTTCAATAGACTTGCAAGCATAACAAACAGTAGGAAATCCCACAAAAGACTTCCTGTTAGACAATTCTGCAGCTCCAGTCCATACACCATTGCAACCAGTGCAAAGACCTTGGAAGGCAGCCTGAGCTGCCTGAGCTGGCTATCTCGTTATGGAGGCAAATCAACATCCTGAACACCATGGTATAAAAGTATGGAAATGGATTACACTTCGCAAGCCATAGCTTGAGAAACTCAGATCAGTAACATACTGATAGATTAGAGGATAAAACATCTCTCAGTAATACATGTCTTGACATTTTTTCAGAATGAATTACAGTGTCTGTGTCTGATGCCAGAGGGGAGAGCGTTGATGGTGGAAAGGATGATTTGTCATGAGTGAAGGCACTCAATTTCTAGTGGCACCCCTATCTGGTGTCTTCAACAGTGTTGTTTTTATCTCCCTTCTTAACCTGTTCTGTCCCATGCATCTACTGAGTAGATTCATTCCCCATAGCTCTTTGCACCACATCTCTGCAAAAGCAATCACCTGCATGTGACTGGTCTCGGGCCATAAAGCCGAGAGAGAGAGACTCGGGCTCCTCAAGCGGGGACCTGTAATCAGCCCTTGGAAAGTGATGGATGCCCCGAAGAATGGAGGCCATCAAAGGCCACCGGACAAACACCCTGCTAACACCCCTGGCTGGACATCTTCCTCTCCCCGCCTCAGCCAAGTGAGTGGACAGGAAGGCATTGTGTTCATAAATTGTCGGACTCGGAGAAGTCGGAGCGCGGCGAGAGGGCCCCCCCCCGAGCTTGGCCCTTCTCCAGGAGTGCTATTGTTCCCCTCTGTCAAGTGGATAATTATCTCCTGTGCCAGTGTCTCCTCTCTCACTTTCACACCCGTCGGGGCAATAAAAGAGCGCCGAGATGACCAAGGCTTCGTTTCTGACCAAACACGGGCACGTCTCTCTATCTCTTTTCCTGTCTGCTTCTATTTTGTTTGTTTTTTTTAACCACCCTTCACTTTTGACCTCAGTCCCGGTCATTGCTCAGCTTAGTCTGTGCAGCTCTGCCACTCTCTAATTCCAAAAGAAAGGGCAAACAGTGGCTTATGTAATATTCATGCGCGAATCCACCTCTGGACACCAAGTGTCACCATCAGGTTGTGTGTGGGGGTCGTGATACGCTGGAGGTAAGGCAGTGCCATCTGTGATAATTCACCGGGTCTCAACACCCTTTGGCAGGGAACAGACGCAGTGCCGCTGTTACGTCAGGCCTCGGGAGGGATTTGGATTTCAACAGTCAGCCACACTGATGTGAACAGCAGTGAACGCTGTCTATCAAAGCTTATCATCATTTGTCCCCTCATCACTATCTTCTCGTTCATCTTTTTATCTTGCAGGCCTCTGACAGTCATCTGCAACCAAAGGCAGGATATACGGTACAAAACCACATGCTGATGTTGGGTAGTTCAGCATATTTCCTCCATTAATAGTACATGGTTTATATCACCAAAGAGGCCTGGTTCATTATTGAAAACCCTAGGGAGGTAATAGTTCTTTATTCTAATAACCTATTTTTCATAAGTGAATGTATAGACATTCCTCTCTATGACTCCATTAAGTCTCCTTCATTTACTTTTGAATTAATCTTTATTCTGACCACATGGTGTGCTTGAAAACAAAGATAAGAGCCATTTGATTCGGGGCCAAAAAAAATGAAGAAAGACTCTTATTGTACCCAAGGTGGTTCTTGAAAGTCAGTAAATGCCTTTGAAAAACTTAAGTCTCTGGATTTACAGTAAACTCATTAAAAGTGCCTGAAATACCAAAGAAAACTGACCAAACTCCAAGCCTAGCACACGCAATCAAAACTTCAAACGACAAAGGCATGAACAGGCTTGACGGGAAGGGATTACTGGCTACTTATCTGTTTTACGTAACATCAAAACAATATCAAATCATAATAGGCACCTAGTGCCCTTAACTTTAAGACACTGTGTCCCTCCATACATGGAAACGGGAAGGTTATAATGGCAGGAGCATCCAACCTTTTCCCATAAAGGTTGTTTATTCTGGATGAGTGCCAGTTGGTCTCGGTGTTCTACTAATCCATGTCAGACTCTGCCACCTCCAGTAAACTGTTCTGTAGAAATGCCACAGGACATTCTGCCCGTTCTGACACCCCCCCCCCCCCCCCCAAAGCACACACAAACACAAACACAGCTCACCCACAGACACACACACACCTATTCCTTCAAAGTGTGCCTGTCCTCCTCCTCCTTGCAGAGACGACCATTCACAGGACATTGTTTTCAGAAACGGATCAAGAAAGAGGCCACTGAACTGCTGCTCATAGCAGAACACCAATTAATTACGTCTCTGTCCCAGACAGTCTCAGGAGTATAATTTAATCACATCAGTCGGCTACAGATGGGTGCTCTATGAATCAACTCTATTGAAACTTCCTGCAACACTAATTTGATGGAGACCTCACACTCCGCTTTATTGAGGTCAAGGCACCATTTAGACTATTTCATAGTGTGCTTTTAAGAGCATCAGCAGAGTTAACACAAATGAATTTCCAGCGGATGGAGTTGTGCTATAATTTTTTGATCTCCGCTCTGAACTTTTCAGAATTAAGAGGTTAATTGCCACTGTATTTTTTTTGTTTTTTGTGGACGTCAAGGCAGAACTATGTTGCACAGATGGCCTGACACAAGATCACGAGATCAGAAGTAGACCTGAGTCAGCAAATTCTCGCACATGAGGTTCCCCGTCTGTGTTTGCAGGCAAAAGGAGAAACGTTTGACCTGTGGCACAAATCCCAGCCTCTCCGTTGTGAGCGGCTTCACATGTGGAAGCACTGCAAAAGTGAGAAGAAAGAGACTCAGTCAGGAGTCACTTTTCAAACTCGTATGGCAATGAGAACCAAGGTTGGATCAGGCTTTGTGGTAGTCACTTAAATTCGCCCTGGGGAGAAGATCTTCCTTTAACAGCCCCCTAAATGAGAGTATGCTACGAGTCACTGCACTGCATCAAAAATGCATTTCTCTACATCTGGAGAGAGAAGAACAACCACAATGATTTGGATTTGAATGATAAATCATGAGGTGAAGTATTGAGGCAATAATAATTTTGCCCTAGTACTGTAACTACAGGCATCATTAACCCTACAGCCCTCGCTATCACCCATATACTGTATGCCTCTGCTCAAACCTGCTTCGCCTGTTATATTACTGTAAGAAGATGATGCCTGTGGACTGGAGTGGTGATGAACTCCGAATAACCCAAGGGAGGCACCCAAGAGCAAGCAGGTGTCTCTTTCTTTGCTCTCTTTCCTTTTTTCGAAAGATTTCACAACAACAGACATCGAGGAGTTCTGCGTCTTTGTTGGGGGCTGACATATTGCGCAAATCACAGGCCTGATTCTAACCAGTGGGGTCAAGGAGCGGTCTCTCTCTCACACACTTTCTCCCTCTCTCTCTATTTCTAAGCCAGTGAACTGCAGGAGAGAAGGTTGCCCTGTCTCAGTGGCCCTGTAAGTGCATGCAAACCAGGCTGCTGGGGTCTGTGTTGCCTGACTTTGCATGCCACTCGTTTACTTTCATCATGGAGTCAATATTTGCATTGAGCATGGATGGCCACATGAGCCATCAGGTCATTTGATGCAATGGACTCTTCCTCAGAAGTCAGAAAGGACTGTATTTCATAAGGGCCATACTTTTTAGTGTTTATTCTCTAAAGGTCACGGGGTCATGGCTGATGTCCATGCCAGCATTGACCCCACCATAGGTCAAATCAACAGCTTTCCACTTGACAAATAGCAGCATTCTTCTCTGTTCAGTATCCAATAGGCTTCAGATATTAAGGTCATAATAACAACTTTGCAACACTCTTTGCCTTCCACCTCCCTGTGAGATTATGGCAGACCATCACAAGGATTCTAAGAAGCCTAAGGCAGTACTTTAATCTTGCGCTCAATGATCCACTTGAATATTTGTCAGACTGCTATTTTTTTAATAAGAAACACTTGAAATCTCTGCTTGTTTGCTAAATGCAAGTAATCTCTCTACAGCATAGATGAATATAAATATCGAAGCCACCATAACAAGTGAACACTCCTCGAGAGTATTATTTTATTAAATGTTTAACAGCATAATCCACCAGAATCTGCTCATAAGTGCTACTGAATCCAAGGAGAAGAAAAGAAAACAACGCTGTTTATGTGTTCAAAGTGTTGAGGCAGCAGTCTTACAGTATAAGCGTAAGACTCAAGAGCTGAGAGCAAGTGTATGGGCTTCCTAGTGTCCAGCAAAAGATGCTGATGTAGGCCCAAGCAGGTGGTTTATCCAAAAAAAAAAACTGCTTACGTCTAAACAGACTACCAAGTATGCATGTGTGTGTGTGTGTGTGTGTGTGTGTGTGTGTGTGTGTGTGTGTGTGTGTGTGTGTGTGTGTGCATCGTCCTAAAAAAAAAAAAAAAAAACCCTCCTACCTCCGCACTTTCACGTCCATCTCTGCAAACCCTTCCGCTCTCAGGTTGTTGGGCAGACACATGCTCTCCACCACTCCATGACAAGGCTGGCAGCAGGGTGCCACTCACGCGGTCGAACGGAGGCGTGAAGGCCCAACTCCAGACGGGCAACTTGTTTCTCGTGCACGGAGAGAATGTCACAGGCGCGGCCTAATCCAGCGCTCACACACGAAACATACGCAAGCAGACTCCACACTGTGGTGTTATGTTGCAAAGGCTAGACAGCATGACAGAGTGAGTGGAGAGCACAGGGTGGAGGACACTGGCGTGTGAACCAGAGACTACGGTAACACAAGGAGGGGGTTATTAGATTTTAAAAAAAATGAAAAACGAAAAGGTCACATTCATCACATACTGTCAGTGCACAGTCATGAAAAGCATTTTGAGAAGACACTGGGTCTCTTTGCAAATTTCCTCCCTCAAAGGTGACATTCAGGCCAAATCAAGTCATAATGGAGGAATTAAAACAAGAAGGTCAGACAGGGGATTACAACAAGTAGTGGGGGCAACTCTTCATTTTGGTTCACAGATGTCTAAAATCTACTCCCTAATAAAAATTACTTCTTGTAGGCAACATCTGTGTTACTGTAAAACATTGCCAGTGTGAAATATCCTCTCGTAATTGTACTGTACTGAAAAAAGAATATCCCCATCGTATTATTTTTTTTTTCATTTGTCATAAATTATTATTTTAGTACTGTATGTATGAACCATCAACACTGGCAAGCCTGTATATTAGAGTCTGTGCTTTTACTGGCTGAAAGCATGTGGTTTGTACTATACAGTAGGCTCATGAAAACGCTTAAAACAAATGGAGTCATTTGATGTGCAAGACCACCCCCTTTTGGTAGTACTGAGTCACACACAGCCCCATTACTCGAGTACCATCCACATAGTACCCAGTACGGGAAACCTCTCAGGCATAGAGATCATACCTGCAAGACCATTATACCAGTTTACCACCATTACACCAGCCAGCAACTTGCCAAAGTATTGGATTTGCTGGGGGTGTGGGTATTAAAAGAGGATGCTTTACTGATAAGCCTGGGTAAATTGAACTAGAGGAAGAGGTCAGCCTCCTAATAGAGTAGCCTGCTTGCTGTACATTATAGTTCAGGGAATGAGGTCTCCAGGTATTATCAGGTGTATCACAAGGTTTACTAGGTTTGCCTCTTAATCACCTTCTTGGAATACCCCTCTGGATGCATGATTAGTGTCAATGGTGGTTGTTGTTGTTTCTTATCATTGTTTCTTGACTACAAATTGAAACGACTGTCAGTGACAGATAGATTTCTGGAAATTTATTGAAATTTAATTCTTGTAGACAAATGCTGATTCAAAATAAAATAAACTTAAACATATCATGAATAATTTAAATGTACTATGAATAAGAAAATGAATACATTAGACACTACTCATAAAGATGCTATATATGGTATATTACAGTGTTGTACAATGTGAATTAAGTTGCAAGGAAACAATTGAACTATTGACTAACAATTGACTTACACAAACTCACAAACTAAAGTTCATGCACCATCTAACTTTCTAATTACTTTTTTGGCTTTTTAAATAAACATGCCAGTGAAGATGTATGAGGTTCATATTCTAATTTGTTTAAAAGGAGCTCAAGATGGAAACAATATCAGAGAAATCTTGAAGAGCCTCCATGGCTGTCCATTAGATGGTTATGCTGTTCCTTTGTTTTGCTATTTCTTTCAAGTGGATTAAAAAATCTGAAACTAATAATAGACATGTTTGGTTTCAAAA
>JAUCNH010000072.1:1847564-1859655 GCA_032353275.1 Sardinella hualiensis | reverse complement strand
GTCATTAAATGTCATTCGGTTTTTGTAATGTAAAGTTGTGAGTTGACTGGGGGTCAGACATGACAAAAGTTATAAACTTTTACATTACATGATACATGTCATGTCATGTTTATGACAGTTAGTTTCATGTCACTCATGTCGAAAACCTCAAGTAAAGTGTTACCAACATTTTTTGGTTTTGTTTTATACCCCAATATGAGTGTTAGTGCTCATAATCAAGCTTCTTAGTCTGCTGTTTACTTGTTATCGTTAGAGAAAGGCATTACAATGTCTTTGAGAGTCTTTAATAACTCTCCACCAAGGGTGCAGTTGGAAAAGAACTCCATTCCAGACCAGAAGTAAATTTGCCTTCACTTAAACGTGCTTAAACATGACCACATTTGGCCTATTTAGACCTTATCGACTTTAGCTCTCAAATTAATTCTCTTCAACTTGAGTTCAACGCTGGCAAAGATGGATGCCAAAACCACCCAGAAGACTGAATAGCAAAATGCAAGTTTAGTCACATTGTTTCTCAAGATGTGAAGTGATATGATTTAGCATTTCATATCATGTGGATATGATACAATTGTTGTTTGCTGTAAGAAGGCGTCACCACTATTGTGATCTGCACCCTTGGTGCTTTCTCTTGAGGGAGGTGTCTCTCAGGCAATTGATGAGAGTAAACAGTGTAATCTTAAAGAGGATAGGATTCATTTAGCACATGCTTACCTGGATTAGGGCATACATTCTTAATGACGGGAATGAAAGAGAAAGACGTTTTTTTAATAAACATTAGACATTCCTATTCAGGAAAATGTTCCAATGTAATATACAGTATTATGTAACTTTACATAATGTGAAATCTGTAGATTTTCACCTAGTTTTACTTGTACACAGTCACAGCTGAAATTGATACTGTAGTTTCAATGGAAATGGAACTGGGTACTTGAATAATCATGTATTATGCAAGAGGGTTTTGGTGGATGTCTGTTCCTTCTTTCCTTTGATGTCCAGTAAGAGTCCAGTAAGTCACGTGAGCATAAACACCAACTGGGTAAACAAAACAGATGTGTAAGCTTACAGATGATTGGCTATCAACTCTCTGCCAAATACAATTTAAAGGCAGATCACCTGTAGATACTTTGCATTATCTGCCAGGTTAAGGTAAGATCACTTCTGTGAAACCTGAATTTACTGTTAGAGCTTACAGATGATGCTATTGGTAATCAATGAGACTCAGATTCTAACTCATACTCATGTGTTGGCTACATAAACTTCAACATCCTAGTTCAATTATCTCAATATAGTCTATTTCTATTTCATTATGCAAAACACTAACTATTTTCATTTTAAAATGAATGTACTTGTGAATCATTTTCTGCATGTACTGTATCATGTATCAATATCATTATCAGTATTAGCCTACTACACCCTGACCAGTTGTAACTACTAGGCTATGGCTTTTGTTAGGTATTGACCTGAGAGACCCATATTGCATACCTGCTGTGTGGACATGGAGCTGAGAGGGATGCTGTACTGCCTTGCAGCTCTTGTCCTCTGTGGTAAGTAATGAATGGCCTTCCATATGCGGTCTTCTCTCAGAACTGACCAGTGTATAGAAAATGTATTATATCAATGTATGTACTGTAGGTATTCAGGCTTTTGTAGCCTATCTTTATTATCTACGTCGAATCATATGAATTCCGTACATTCAACTTCAGGTTTAGACTTTGTGAGGCACAAGTTCAGTTTCAGCCTTTGAGGTTGACGCCTTGCATGGCAACCTCCGCCACCGGCATGTGAATGGGTGAATATGAGGCATACATTGTAAGGCGCTTTAGTGAGGGTATGTGAAACAGTTGGACTTCTAGGGAGAACATTCATCCCCTTTGACACACGATTTAATTGGGCACTGATATAGGCAGTAAAGGAGTTTTGATTGTGAGTACCCCTGTGGAATCTTTAATTGTCACACAGGAGAGTCTGACAGACATGTTGAAATGATGTGTGCATGGTAAGTTTAAAAAGTGTGTATAGTAAGTTTAAAAATGCTACCAAGGTGTAAATGGCAAGTCTTATGCTACTGGGGTCTAAAGGGTTAAATAGAGACTGAAGATTCGAGTTTTCATGTCTGTCACATGAGACTGAGTAGGGTTCGAGGAATTAAAAAAAAAAAATCAGATTTCTCCATGTTTAAAATATGTAGGCTATTCAATAAGCAGTGACTTATTAATAAAGACTTATTAAATGGCATAAATTTTAAAAGTTGATAGTGAGGTCTGATAGGCTATCAGGATGTTTACTGGAATCAACGAGCGCTGTATTTGCAAATGGAACATTAAGAGCACTAATGTTGGGTGACGTAAAGTGTGTGTTGGCCTTTTCTCCATCTATGGCTCCACCTAGGTCCTTGTGCAAAGAGATAAGCTGGGATATTGTCTTGAGGAAATAAGATAAGAAATGGTTTCTATTTATTTAACCAGCCTAAAACACACCTATGCCCCTTATCCTATTATGGACAATTGAACAAAAGCTTTTGTGAAAGGACTTCTCTTAAAAATGATAGTCTTTCATTTGAATAGCCACTCAAACTTTCACATTTGGGGCCTGACGTCAGTGGTCTTTGGTTAATTAAGTTTTGGTATGTAATGATGCTTTTACAAGCAAGCTATGGAATCACAACTTTTACAGTATAATTGCAACTACATTCTGATATTATCTCATTTAGGCCTTTAGGCTAAGCCCTACCCATGTATGCTTACTAACAGTGCTGAATGGTTACACTGAGCATCCTCGTGGAAAAATGCATGGGAGGTATGAATCTCAAAGAAGTGATTGTGTTCTTGGATGACATCATTGTGTGTTCCAAGACTCTGTAGGACATGAGACTAAAACTCCATTCACATTCAGAACTTCCCACTACCACCAGGTTTATCATTGAACAATATTTATTGAACTGACTCTGCTTTCAGCAATTTGATAATATGGTTGAGTGTTGATGGATGGATAACTTTGTTCTGTTCTTCTCTTCCAGGCCAAGGCTCTGCAGGACCAGCTGTTGCACCCACAGACACAGGAGTCTGTTGGGTCATGGGGGACCCTCACTACCACACTTTTGATGGCAATAACTTTAACTTCATGGGCAACTGCTCTTACATCCTGGCCAAGAATTGCATTTCTGATAATACGCATCCACTCTTTGACGTGTCTGTGACAAACGAGAGGAGCTCCAAGTCTCTCCTCACAGCAGTAAGCCAGGTCACGATTAACGTGTTTGGCCAAGTCATTCAAATGGTCAAAAATGAGTTCAGCATGGTCCGGGTGAGTTTCACTACAAAATCCAATAGTTTACACTACACAATTAGCACATTTCCTTCGAATGATGAGTTAACGATGCTTGCAGGAAAATAAAATTCTTTGTTCAACTTCTAGGTGAACTATGAGGTGTGGAACCTTCCAGTCACCTTGCAGACTCCCCAAGGGGAACTGAAGCTGGTGCAGAGTGGTTTCTCTGTGATCTTCTCGGCAGACTTTGGGCTGACGGTCCAGTATGACTGGGAACATTACGTGAAGGTTTCCTTGCCCAGCAGCTTCATGGGCAGAGTCTGCGGGATGTGCGGTGACTTTGACGGGAGCAAAGACAACGATCTCGTGAAACAAGATGGCACCGAGGCCGAAAACGTGGAGACGTTTGGAAAGAGTTGGATGGTGCCAGACCAGAAGGGGGCGCAATACTGCCTAGACCAGTGCACTGACGATTGCGAAGGCTGCAGCTTCCTACAGGGCATAGGAGCCAATTTGTTCTGTGGTACCATGACACCGATTCTGGATGTTCAGTTTAAGGACTGCCAGTCTTACATTGAGTCGAGCGTCTTCATGGACATGTGCAAGTTTGACCATTGTCGTGGCGGAGACATGAACGGCTACATCTGCAACATGTTGGAAGTCTACACAGATGCTTGCCAAAGAGCTGGGATCAACGTCCCTGATTGGAGAAGTGCTGCCAAGTGTGGTAAGTAGCCGTAAATAAATAATGATAATAAATAAGCCTATAAAAATAATAATAAATAAGCTAAATCACAGACAGACACAAATAATGACACAGATGTTTTCATTTCCTCGAGGCAACAGATGGCAACATATCACTTCTTGAATGCACTTGAAATTTTGCTCTGTTAAAAAAAAAAAAAATATATATATATATATATATATATATATATCCCACTGTTCCTTCCGTACAGCTACTCCCACATGTCCAGAGCACAGCCACTTTGAATACTGTGGGAACGCCTGTCCAGCAACATGCAGTGATCCATCGGCTCCATCCACGTGCAAAACCCCTTGCGTCCAAACCTGCACCTGTGACGAGGGCTATGTCCTTAGCGGCAACAAATGCATCCCTGAGGAAGAGTGCGGCTGCCAATACAATGGGCGCTATGTGCAGCTCGGAGAGAGATTCTGGGGTGATGAGATGTGCACTCAGATGTTATTCTGCTCTCACGGCGGTGAACTGGCAACCGAGACCACCAACTGTCCCACAGGCCAGGCTTGCTCCGTGGCCGATGGCATCCGGAACTGCTACCCAATGCATTACGGCACCTGTCTGGTCTCCGGTGACCCCCACTACCTCACCTTTGACGGGATGGCCTATGACTTCCAGGGTACCTGTAGCTATGAACTGGCTGGGGTCTGCTCCAAGCAGACTGACCTAGAGCCATTCAACGTCACCGTGCAGAATAATGGGCGTAATAAACAGACCGGCTCAAGCACAAAGCAGGTGGAGGTCAAGGTCTATGGGAACTCGATTGTGATCACTGAAGACTTACCCGGTATTGTTCTGGTGAGTTTATATATACTGTACATATCACAGTCTATAATATTCCACAAACTGGGAAAGGTCACTTCAAGTTACTGAAATTGATTTGTATTCTTTGGTATTAAAAGGAAAAATATATTTATAATCATATTCTAAGTAGGTTTCAAAACAGATTGAATACAGGATAGTAAGAGGGGTTCCTGATGTGATTGTAATTCCATTCAAATCTGAACTTGTACAACCATATATGGTCATTCACTGTGGAAAGATAGTTAAAGCCACTCATACTCATAATGATTTTTTTTGTTTTTTTTTCTGCCATGTTTTGTTCCCACTCAAAGGTTAATGGAGAGAAAACCAACCTGCCTGTAAACCTGAATTCAAGCGCGGTGCAGATCTCCCAGAGTGGTTTCTTTGCTGTGGTTGAGACAGACTTCAAGCTGTCGGTGTCTTACGACTGGAATTCGGTGGTATTGGTGACGGTGCCCAGCACCTACATGGGAGAGATGTGCGGCCTGTGCGGGAACTTCAATGGCAACTCGTCTGACGACATGACGCTGCCCGACGGCAAAGAGGCGCAGAGCGCCCTGGAAATGGGCGAAAGCTGGGTTGTTGAGGAACTCCCCGGGTGTTTGAATGGATGC
Source organism: Sardinella hualiensis (assembly GCA_032353275.1). Lineage (NCBI taxonomy): Eukaryota > Metazoa > Chordata > Actinopteri > Clupeiformes > Clupeidae > Sardinella > Sardinella hualiensis. The sequence continues at coordinate 1,854,213 of JAUCNH010000072.1, read as the reverse complement.
ACGGGTCCTTGCCCTGCCTGTAACGTCACCCAGAAGGTTCTGTACGAGACCAATCCCTACTGCGGCCTGCTGAACGACCCCTCCGGTCCCTTCCGCGACTGCATGTCCGTCGTTGACCCCACCACCTTCTACCAAGGCTGCATTTACGACCTGTGCCTTCACCAGGGAATGGGGAGCATGCAGTGCAAGACGCTCACAGCGTACACAGCAGCGTGCCAGGCTAAGGGGGTCACTGTGTACCCCTGGCGCACATCATCCCTCTGCAGTAAGAGCATAACCTTTGTCTACTTCTCTCATTATGCATCCTAATGATTTCACCTGGAGAGAGAGAGAGAGAGACAGAGAGAGAGAGAGAGAGAGAGAGAGATACTGTTGTTAGTAAGAGAAGAAAGTAGTACAGGTATCTAAACGGGTTTATTTAAAGCTGAGCCGCATTCTTTTGAATGTTTTTTTAAAGTACGCCTGTTCCCACCCGCATGAGTTGAAACTGATGATAAGCAGGATAAGGGCTTTCAAAGATGTGTTGTTATATGGAATGAATGTACTTGGCAGAACCCATTGATTGTCCTGTATCGCCGTCTCTGCTTCTAGATATCCAGTGCCCCTCCAACAGCCATTACACCATCTGTGACAACGGCTGTGGCACCACCTGCCTGAGCCAGACCACGTCCAGCGTGTGCAAAGGGCAGTGCCAGGAGGGCTGTGTCTGCGACAGCGGCTTCTTCCTCAGCGGCACCGAGTGTGTGCCAGCCGACCAGTGCGGCTGCCAGTACCAGGGCAAGTACTACCAGTCCGGCCAGGTGTTCTACCCAGACGGACTGTGTGCAGAACAGTGTGTCTGCAATGGAACTGCGGTAAGAGTTTGCCATTGTGAACGCGCTTATTAACATGATGATGTGAAGTAATTGACAATAAAGCTTGATTGATTGATTGATTGATAGATAGCAAAAACATGATATGTGACATTGTGTTTGTACTGTAAGTATTAAAGTGAAAATATATTATTGTATCTAATAGTATCGTGTAGTCTGAAAAATGTGTGAAATGTGTTTTGTATTGTTTATTGTACATATGTTATTGTACATAATGTATTATTGAGTCCATTGCATTGGCCAAGGTCCTGATGATTCTCTTTCTTCTCATGGGGTTCTAGGCATCCTGTCAAGCGTTCTCCTGCGGTCCATACGAGACTTGCAATGTGACCAATGGCGTCAGGTCCTGCCAACCCACTGGACAGGCCACTTGTACAATCTCAGGTGATCCTCATTACAACACCTTCGACAACGTGACTTATAACTTCATGGGGACCTGCACCTACACGGTTGCCGAGGGCTGCCATCTGGATGGAACCCATCTCAACCCTTTCGCTGTGGCGGTGGAGAATGAGAAATGGTACGACATGTCAGATGATCCCCAAGTGTCGGTGGCCAAGCTGGTGGCTGTGACCGTTTACGATACCACCATAGTCCTGAGGAGGAATCAGGTTGGACTTGTCATGGTAAGTGACTGCTAGTTTTACTGTTTCAGGGCAATTTTGAGTAACTATTTCATGTGATTTCACAGTTGATTACAGGGGCTGTCTTTTGAATCTGTGAATATGTGCCAACTTTTAAACCCATTTTAATTCCATTGACTTTGTTCCACCACAGGTCAATGGAACGATGATGAACCTGCCTGTGAACCTCAATGACGGTGAGATTGTGATCCAGCAAACTGGTGCCAAAGACGTCATCTCAACTAACTTTGGGCTGAAGGTGTCCTATGACCTGGTGTACCATGTGACTGTCACTGTTCCTAGCAACTACTATAACAAGACGTGTGGGCTCTGTGGCGATTTCAACGGCGACATGAATGACGAATTCATGCTTCCTGACGGTGGACTGACGAGAGATGTGACGACTTTCGGAGCGGCGTGGAAAGTTGGTGTGCCCGGTGTTGTCTGTGACGACGGCTGTGTTGGTGACAGCTGTCCCACGTGTCCAGCAAATGAGACGGCCATCATCGAATCGGACTGTTCCATCATCACAAACCCCAAGGGTCCCTTCGCTGCGTGCCAGGCTGTTCTCGACCCACAGCCGTACTACAGAGACTGCATCTATGATGTCTGCGTGGCAGGCACCCAGGGTACAAAGATGCTCTGCCACAGCATTAATGCCTATGTCATCGACTGCCAAGACATCGGGGTCAATGTCTCAAATTGGAGGACATCCAGCTTCTGTCGTAAGTACACTTCTTTTTTCACTACTGATCACTCTTTGTAAATAAATACATGCAGAAGATGCTTAGTCATAGTAGTAAGTGCTATTAAAGGTGCCATATGTGATATTGCATGGTTTTTAGCGCGATTGCATTTTTGTCTCAAAGCTTAGGCATCTCCCCTTGATCAGCTTGGCTGCCTGCCCCCTAAATACTTTGTGAACAAGTCCCATCTCTGGAGACAACACAGGGACTGTAAAGCTCAAACAAACACTAGGGGCACAGGCTGTGCACCAGAACATAACAAACCACCTTTCAGCCAAACACCAACAAGATGATTAGGGGAGAGGTGGGGGTTAGTGAGCACAAAGTTGATTTAGTAGCGAGAATTTGAGAGTAGTGTTTTGTTTGTTTTTGTCTGTGTTTATGTGGAATGTCAACAGAAGTGGCATCATACAGGATCTCATAGTGCACCTTTAAATGCTATTTTCTAAACATTATAGATAATTTGACATAGTACTGTCATCTGTATAGCATATCTCGTTTGACTTCTAATGGTCTATTAATGAAACCCTTTCTCTCCTTGTCTCTACTGATACCCTCAGCCATGGCCTGTCCAGCAAACAGCCACTATGAGAACTGTGCCTTGCCGTGTCAGACGCCATGTCCTGGGCTCACCAGCATCAACTGCGCTGACACCTGTGCTGAGGGATGTGCCTGCAACACTGGCTACTTCTTCAATGGCACAGGCTGTGTGCCACAGGACGAGTGCAGCTGCTACATCAATGGGCAAACCATGAAAGTAAGTGCAGATTCGCTTCGCTGACGTTCCAATTTGCTCCGGTCAAGCACAACAGCACTGTGACTGTGTTATGGAGGCCTCTGACTGAGCCCACTTCTCTCCTCAGGTTGGAGAGACGATAATAACGGCGAACTGCGAGGAAAAGTACATTTGTCAGAAATCCGGAGTGGTCCTGACTGAGCACATGTCTTGTAACCTCGACGAGTACTGCGGAGTTCAAAGCGGTGTCCGTGGGTGCTACCTCAAACAGTGCGTCATGGGAGGCAGTGGAGATTTCACCACCTTAGAGAGAGAGAGAGAGAGAGAGAGAGAGAGAGAGAGAGAGAAAGAGAGAGAGAGAGAGAGAGAAAGAAAGAGAGAGAGAGAGAGAGAGAGAGAGAGAGAGAGAGAGAGAGAAAGAAAGAGACAGAGATAGACAGAGAGAGAGGGAGACAGAGATGACAGGAGAGAGAGGAGAGGAGAGAAGAGAGGGAGGAGAGGATGATGTGAGGGAGAAAGAGAGGAGCTCGGGGGCCAGTGTTGAGAGTGGGGCCCTTTACTGACACGGCACTGCAGTCAAGAAGGGCCACAGTTTGACCCCTTTCCACTCTGCCTTTGTGTGTGTGTGTGAGTGTGTGTGTGTGTGTGTGCACCAGAGGGCCATGAGCGCACGGGTCAAAAAGAGCTGAGAGAGGGAATAAGAGAATGAAAAAAGAGAGATGGAGGGAGAGAGAGCGAATGAGAGAGAGAGAGAGAGAGAGAGAGAGAGAGAGAGAGAGAAGTGTGTGTGTGTGTGTGTGTGTGTGTGTGTGCGTGTGTGTGTGTCCCTCACTGCCATATTACTGTCTCCTCCTGAGCCACATGCTCTGAGTGGGATTCACTGCTAAATCCACACCCATATCTACAGCCTCCCATATTTACAATGGCCACTGGCTGAGAGCAAGATGCCTGTCTCCTTGGTAACTACAGAGGTGCTGTCTGTTTGTGTGTGTGTCTGTGTGTGTGTGTATGTATGAGAGTGTGAGAGTGCATGTGTGTGTATTTTGTTTGGTAGGCAGAGGTGTGTGTGTGTGTGTGTGTGTGTGTGTGCGTGCGTCCTCACAAGGAACAATACTTAAGTCCTGCCTGATCCATATCTGCTATCTACATTCACATTGAGTAGAGCCAGTTATTCTCCAGATGCATCCAGCCTAAAGCCACAACTAATGTGGTTTAACATTAAGATAGAATCACATTGAACTGGGACATGTGTTTGGCCGACATTAAGTCAGAGAACAGAGATTTAAAGCAGTGGCTACTCCAGCTTGGGGCTTATTGGTGTAGTAATCTCACAAATGTGGCCTGCTCACGCTGTGTGTACTGTGTGTGTACTGTGTGTGTGTGTGTGTGTGTGTGTGTGTGTGTGTGTGTGTGTGTGTGTCTATGTGTGTGTGACGAAGCATCATCATAGACACAGCTCACAGAGGCTACTGTGTGCCTCCAAAAATGTTGTGAATGTGTGTCAAAGAGTGCTTTGAGTGTGTGTGTGTGTGTGTGTGTGTGTGTGTGTGTGTGTGTGTACCACACATGAGCATAACCCCGCTCTGAGGGAACAGCAACACTGAACAAACTTCCCTTTATTGCCAGTCTTACACACATGCAATACAGCATGTTGAAAATACCTGCATCTCTCTACACTGTTGCTTTCTCATTGGTTCCCTGCTAATACATGAAGCATCACCTGTCGCACTGCAGCCCATCCAGAGGAGGCTCATGCAAACAGTGACTGCGCCTCTCTGTTCTTTGGTCTGGTGGAGTTGCCAGGACGCTTGCAGTATGAACACTGGAACGCATAATTGTACATGTAGAGTCTTCAGTTAACCTTCTGATTCTACAATTGGTTGTACCTTCCAAAGTCTATACCCCCTAGTTAGCTTGCGGTTGCCTACCTGTGAGCAATTATACTTCAGTGTCAACGTGTTTGCTGCTGTGATTCATGAAAGTTTTACAAGCCTTGAGATTGCTACCTCAACAAAAACACACAGGCATGTCAAAAAGGCTGTTAAATCTACAACCACAGATCATTTAGGGAGGTAGGAGGTGTTCACTGTGTATTTTAAAATATACTGTGTATTAGTAGCTTATACCAAACAATCACAGCATATACAGCGCATATTTGATAGCCATGGTCTTGAGCACATCCAGGTGTGTGTGTGTGTGTGTGTGTGTGTGTGTGTGTGTGTGTTTTATCATTCTTTTTGACTCCTTAATCGCTCTGTGAAGTACACCTGACCCTCTACCACCTCCCTAGCCTCACCCTTTCCACCTGAATGGCATTCATTACCTACACACCCCATAACCTACCCGAGGTCAGGGGAAAGCCAGGCTAGCTCCAAGAGAACGAATCTCAAAGACAAAACCCACTGATCTCCGATCAGAGTTCCTGTGTTCACATCCTCCACCGTTATCAATATTTACTAAAGCTCATCGCCGATGACACACGATCATGAAGGATGATTTATTTATGGGCTCGCCACTGTGTTTAACAGTCGAGACGGAGAGACAGAGGGAAGAGAAAGAGGAACTAGAGAGAGAGAGAGAGAGAGAGAAGAAAGAATTGAAAATGTACTTTGAGAAGAGAATGGAACTGAAGAAGAGGACAATAGATAAGATCGGTTGAGACAAAGATGGAGACTGCAGATATAGATGGGGACAGAAAGGACAGAAGAGAGAGAGGAAAAAGAAAACAAAAATTCCATTTACAAACCTACTCACACACTGTTGAAAATTAAATTAGTTAATAAATATGTGAAGTTAGTTACTTTTGTTTTTTTTTTATTTTTCTATCCTTTTTCTTTCACTTCCTTTTTGCTTTGCCCCTCTCCCCGTCTGTCCAGGCCATCCAACATGTCTGCAGTTCACAGATAACATGATGCAGGCAGTGCGGACCTACCAGTGGCAGTGCATCGAATGCAAGTCCTGCAGCCTGTGTGGCACATCTGAAAACGATGTGAGTGTCACAGACAGCAGACACATACATACACACACACACACACACCGCAGTCCAGATAATCTGAGAAGCTCAATCAGCGTGAGAAGCTCTAACTGAGGCTGACAGCGACACCTAGTGGTCATAAAGAGTTCCAACCCTTCCAGAGAGGCAGAAATAGTGTCAACTGGCTAGAAGTATGTGTATGTATATGTGTACGTGTATATGTGTATGTAGTTTTAAACATGCTACAGTACATATTCAAATGCTTTCAAATATTCTGTGCATATTCAAATGCTTTTATTGAAATAGAGATTTGTAAATTCAGTATAGGCTACGTGAGTGTGTTATTACCTGAAGCTAAATCAATGTCTTCAGCCCTTCAATAGACAGTAAGCATATTATCTGTCAATCAGTCAGTCTCTCTCTCTCTCTCTCTCTCTCTCTCTCTCTCTCTCTCTCTCTCTCACTCTCTGTGAGTTTGTATTTGTTAATGATGGTGGGCGTCTGTCGCCTCTCTCCCTTGTTTGTCAGGACCAGCTGCTCTTCTGTGATGACTGTGACCGCGGCTACCACATGTACTGCCTCAAGCCCCCAATGACCCAGCCTCCCGAGGGTAAGGACCTGCCACCCCCCCCACCCCCCCCTCTATCTATCTATCAATCTATCTATCTATCTTTCTCCTTCTCACACACACAGACACA
>JAUCNH010000072.1:1519554-1524896 GCA_032353275.1 Sardinella hualiensis | reverse complement strand
GCGAAAGCGTCGTTAACGTTCTGACGGGCTCCATTGAAAATGAACTGCAATCGCGACGCATGAACGCTTGACGTGACCAGTGGATCAGCACCGTTAGCTCAGTTAATGTACCCGCCTTGTGAAAGTAGCCTTCCTTCCACACGCAACTGGGCAGAGGGCTGCGATGCTCTCTGAAGAAACTTACCTCCTTTTCGAATATATACAGATGGTCTCCTTTTAGCATCACAAAGCGGTTTTTCCATATTTCTCTGAAAATCCCTCTTCCACAGAATTTACGAATCCAGCCCACTTTATCCGGTTGCGACGACAGCTGGTTGGCATCTTGGAGACCCTGTTCAGAGAAAAAGCGTTTGCCAGTGAGCCGCAAAGCTTACATAATATGTGCTTGCCTTGAAGTGAGAGGGCGCCGTCCACAAAGACATAGCCTACCTCCAAATTACCATTTTCTTATGCTGACATTCACTAATATAGTGCGTAAAGTGAAGAAGAGAAGGAGGCTATAGGTTTAATTGAAGGTGTTGCCCTGGGTGTGGCTAATTAAACATTTCGGCACGAGTGTTGCCTACATAACCTAAGTACAGCAAAATAAGATACATAAATAGCCTACCATAACCAAATTGACAGCAAAAATGCAACAGAGTGTGTTTATATTTGGGCATTTCAATCGAGTGTCTTGTTATATATGTTACAGGGAATTGGTAGCCTTGTCTGTACATTGCATTAGATAAGCCGGTGTGGTTGGCAATCCAAACACGCAAACGGATGCTGCCAGACACATCTGAAAGATTGACTGTTTCAAGGCACGGTCCTCTCGACAGCCTATGAAGATCATCAGCATCAGTAGCGGTGCCTTAAGGATGCTGAAAGACGCATTAACACATTTATATAACAAACCGATGGTATGTTTTTTTTTTTTTTTTTTTTTTTTTGAGAAATTAAAAATATCTTACCCTTTTTGCCACATTGCTTTTCTTCATGATGAATGTAGGCTTGTTTCCACACTCGCAGTCAGGTGAATTTCCTTGGTAGTTTTCCCCAAAGCTGTGTCAAATGATAACTATAGGATGTTTTAAATTATGTCCTTCGGTGATGCTCGTTTGTCTCCTCCACGGCGCTTCAAATAAACTGCTTTACAATATGAATGTGGCTGAGGCGCGGCGCTCGTACATTGCGCTGTGTGGGAAACGTCCTGTTCTACAGATCGCAGTGCTCGAGCATTGTCTTCACACTGACATCCGTGTGGCAGCCTCCGAAGCGCTCCGTGGGCTCCACGTTGAAGAACTGAAGGGGTATTCCCGTATATAGGGCTCGACTGCTCCATCTATTGCGCTGGCTGGGCTGTCACCGTGATGTCACCAATTAGGCGCGGACGAAAAACGCGTGGACTATTTCTGTCCTTTTTTTCTGAGGTGGAGAGGCTTGATCAGCTGAAATGATTGACAATGCTTTTCGTGGAATACTTTGGTTAAATTTAGTAAATAAAAAAAAAAAAAAATATATATATATATATACAAACACACACACACACACCTATAAAAATCATCACCCATAACTTGAGTCAAACCTTCAGTCATTAGGTTGTCATTAGATTGTGTATCACTGACATCAAGAAGATGAGTGCCCTCAAATCAGTTGGGCACTTCCATGATTTAACCTTCCCTGAGGCATCCCTGTCATGGGGATTACAGTGGTGATGATGATGATGAAGATGGCAGTGCAAAGATGCTCTTACTTACAGTTAACCTCGATGAAGCTCTGTAGTAGGCTACAGTAAACACAAACCCTCTTTTATATATAAATAGTGTTAGGCCAGCCACAACCAAACTAACCATTTTTCCAGAAGATTCTTCAAGAAATGTTAATGTTACATGTGGGGTTTTCATTACTGGGTCAGATACTGGGCTCCTGCTGAGGAGACACACGGCAGACGTGGACACGGACAGACAGACCGCGTCGCTGCTCCGCTCTTCCTCGGCGAGTGACACAAATTGACCAAATTATGCCAAAGCATGACTCATATGCCTTTGGTTCACAACGGGGTCAGCAGCTCCACATTGAAGAGAAAAGGCCTGGAGGTCTTTCCTTATCCTCCATTTCTCCCCGCACTTACCTTGTTTATCAGCTAACAAAACATCCAAATATTAGCCTACAAGTAGCTCTGCTGCACCCGTGCAGTTCCAAATCTTCTTCCCAACTGAACTAGGCTACTGTAGGCCATGACAATGCAAGTGGAGTTCTTTAGTTAGGATTCAGAGAGGAGGGATGGACACACTGGCATACAGTATGTGCCAGTGCCTCCATAGTTAAGCAAGATGCGGTGCAGTCATCCACAGTCAATCTGGCTATTTCCCATGTTGGAAAAAAAGGGGCTTAAGGGTTAGGGTAGGGGTATGACATCAGGGTTATGTTTAGAGTTGGGATTAAGGTTAGAATCCAAAATCCAACACCCCCCTCCCCCCACCCCCGTCCTCACCCCCAAACCACCCACTGCCTCTTATCAGAAAGTGTGGCTTTTGAAGAGACGAGTGTCAGTGTAGCTTTGAGGTGTGGTGTAGCTGGCCACGGCAGCGGTTGTTTTTGTTGATGCGAGTCGGATTAAGGGCTGCGAGCCCAGAGGGGGAAGGGAGAGCTTAGTCAGGACGCAACGAAATGCAAGCCAGGCAGGCGCCCAAGAGCAGCGAGGACAGGACTGGAGGTGCTGATGTGTGAGGAGAAAAGAGAGGGGAGGGTGGGGGTGAGGTGGGGAGGGTGGGTCATATTTATTGTAAGAGTTTGTATCGACTTGAACTGCTATGGATGAATGCCAATTTCAAATAGTCCTCTGTATTTATGAACATTTTTTTCACTGCAAGGATATTCACAGTAGTGAACGGGGTTTATTTCCTGCAAGAGAATATTTAACATCACTGCATGGTCAACTGTACAAAGGCATTGGAAAAAAATTTATACACAGAAATGTACACAGATCCTCAAGAGAAAAAAACAAAACAATTAAATGAAAAAGAAAAAAAAAACATATACATAGCGCCATTTAAAATAAACTCCATTCCAAATAGACTCTGTAGTGCTGCATCTGTTATCCTGGTAAGATGGCCTCCCCCAAAGGACTAGCTTAAGAATCACTGGTCACCATTTGCATGATTTTTGCACTTGTATGAAACCCAACTGATAAAAGACAAAAGAAGTAAAACAGACATACAGTAGCCTAAGCACAAACACTTGTTTACCAGCCAAGTCATGAAGTGAACGGCAGCCTGAGTCTTGTCTGCCATGACATGCCATGACCTTGTGAAAGCAAGTTGCAACTGGCTCTACAGCTTAGCATCATAACGGAAGCAGGACGTGTCTTGAGATTAAGCATTTCTCCATGATCTGAGTGGCGAAACAGGGGTGAAGTACTTGTAAGTAACAGTAAAGCTGATATAGCATTTGGGGAGACGGGTGGAACAGGTCAACTTTGTTATCAGGTTTGAGTCTTTGAAAAAAATATTTATGTTGGTTTGTTTTACTTGAACCAAGATATACGAAGACTATTCGATTGAGGCTGGGAAATAAAACAAAACAAAAAAAATGTTTGAGGAGTGTTGAGCTTCAGCATAACAGTTCATATCTACTGTATAGTACATATCAGAGAATCCACATGTGAGATCAGAGAGGAATGTGTAAGAGTGAATGGATTTGTGTGTGTGTGTGTGTGTGTGTGTGTGTGTGTGTGTGTGTGTGTGTGTGCCTGTATCAGCGTCGGTTCGGAGGCCGACCGAGTCCCTGCGAGTGTCCACCATGTCCACCGCTGACCGTTGTTCTCACTTCCTCCATGAAGCTGTAAAAGACAAAAAAAGATTAAAAAAAAAAAAAAAAAAAAATGAAGATCCACTCCAAAGTCAAAACATTTCACCCCCATTTCACTCTCCATCTGAAACATTCATCACCGGCTCCTTGAAAAACCACATCCATTCATCCCCCATTAATTAACAACCTGCACCCTGCAGACTTCAATTACAGAAACATCCGCACCATGTTGTTTATAAACAATACATCAATCCCACAGCCTGTGGAGGGGAATCGGAATCCCAGAACAATAAAAGCCTGAGTTCACACAAGGACTCTGGACTCGCTGAACCAAATTCGGGGGGTGGGGGAAGGGGGGAGAGAAATGGCCCAGTCATGGCTTTGTAAATGACACACATAACTGTGACAATAACCGGCCGCTGGCACACCACCGCAGCCTGGAGGACAGGGGGGCTTGTGGCCGCAGGGCAGTGCCAATGCTAGGGACGGATAGCGGCGAGGGCATCAGTAAGTGTGCCAGCCGTGAGTGTTTAGGAGGGGTGGGGTGAGGGGGGCTGATCTGGGGCAGCGGATACCCCGCAGAGGGCGCGCGGCTGGCAGACGTCAGATTGCCACGTTCAGATTGGATTAGCGGCCCGCTAGGCCCTGCTGCGCTAACCGCGGAAAAAAAAAAAACGCAGACAAGACAATAGGCTCACGGGCACTGGCCAACCAAAACCGACAGAAGACAGACAACAACGTTTGGCAAAGACAACATCCCCGAGCTTAGCGGGAGATGACTGGTGGCAACGCGCTAGTTTTAGTTATCTGTCCGTCACACAAGGGCGGGTAAATTGTATTAGCAGTCAAAAAACGAAAGGCAACAGCCCCGTTCGCAAGACCCTGCTCAAGCCTGCTTTCAGTGCGTTGTGTCTCTACTTGAGCTGAAGAACAAAGGAAAATAACACAAATTAATGAATTAAATAATGAGCCGCACATCAAAGGGGTGATTTTTTTTTCTCCCTGACACTTGGGCCTAAAGCCCTACACCAAAACAACAACTCCATTGCCTTTTTTTCCCCGTTTGAACTAATCGTAAAAAAAAAGAGAACAAATTGTAAACAGAATTTGACAAGGGCAACAAAGTGATCCAGAGGTGCGTCAGCTGAGCTCTCCAAGCCCTTGACTGATCTTTCAGCAGAAGCCTACTGCATCATGTACCGTAGTCGCCGGCTGCAGAAATGCCGGGCGCGAGGGCTAGGCTAGGCTAGCCAGAGATGCTTGCAGCTCAAATGATAGTGCTGCTAAGCAACGGCGCACGGTCCCATGACACTGCATGAGGTGGAGGGGCTGCTTATAAAACCTCGCTGCTTGTGTAACTGCAAGTCAGCTTTCCAACCTCCGCCCCACCAATTACCACACTCAGCCTCCTGCTCTCTCTCTCTCTCTCTCTCTCCCATGACTGGCCATCTATCCGCTGGATACTGCATACTTATCTTTCTCTCTCTTGCTCTCTCTCTCACCATCTATCCATCTGTCCATTCAGTCCATCTATATATCTATTCATCCGTTCA
>JAUCNH010000072.1:1514554-1517054 GCA_032353275.1 Sardinella hualiensis | reverse complement strand
AACTAACGTTACCCCACCACACTACCAGAACCATCGACACGTCAACCCCCACCATCTACCCCCCCCCCCATCCCCACCCTCACCCCTTCTGCACACCCCTACTCCAGCCTCTTTCAGTCTGGCCACATCTCCAGGAGCCACTGGCCCCTCTGTGAACCAGATGGCTGGAAGTGCCTCAAACAGAGAAGATTTTTTCCATGCATTTCGCTCCACTGAGGCACCGGGGTCAGGAAAGGGGTATGAAACAGTGAAAGTGAGCGAGAGAGAGATGGACAGAGAGAGAGAGAGAGAGAGAGAGAGAGATGGGAAGCCACGGAAGAAAAGAGATTGTGATAGCCCTCCGAACACAAATGAATAAATTTACAACTCTATTTACTTTACTTGACCTTGTGGGGGGAAAAAAAGCAACTCTCCTGTGTTCTCTGTCATTGAGTCTGTCAGAGCTCTGTTTGGACTGGAAATACTTGCAGACCAATGCATACCTCCTATGGGTCTCTGTTAAAAGAGTTCCTTCCCTCAAGTCCTATTTTGTGATGCCTTGCAGTTGGCGTCGTCTCGTAGACCATCAATAGATGCTGGAAAAGAGCGCAGTGAGACGGAGAGAGGGAGAGAGAGAGACTGGGAGAGAGAGAGAGAGAGGAAAGGAGAGAATGAATCTCCTGGTTTTGCATTTCAGAATTCTGTTTTAAATTGAGGCTAGGAGGTTTTGCTGTCTAGTCTTGTAGATCAAATGCCTACCCAATAGAAAACACTGCTTGCCTGATGGGGGAAAGAAATGACCACTACTTTTCCATATCTGAGAGAAGAGCGAAACGCACATACACATGACTTGTGTGTACTGTACTGTAGGCACACACAAAATTGACACACAAAGTGCATAAATATGGAGACAGTTTAACCATACGGAAAGCCCATCCTTGACCTTTAAATAAACCTTTAATGTGAAAATAGTGTTTCATAGCTGTACTGTATAATTCCGCCATCTGCTTTGAAGCCCTTGACCCAAGCTTACAGGCTTTGTAATTCATGTGATGCAAACTTTGCACAGATGTGAGAAAGCAATGTGTCTATGCTCATACACTTCACTTATCTGACCTTCAAAGCCAGGCTAGCGCCACCTATTGCCTTCATTCAGATATTGCATTTCCCTACCAAACGTCAGGGAACTCTTCAAAGGCTTTGTTTAGCATCGACAGAGTTTCCTGCGAACCAATCAATCAGCAAAGAAATTTTGACAGTAGAACCATTGGTTTACAAGATAGACCAAACTTCCCACCCAGAGCACACTAAACTCTTTGCAAAGCCATAGACACTTGTCTACCAGGCTAGGTAATTCCTAGCCTGGCTAACACCAGCCTAAATCTCAAGTGAAATGGGGACCACCTATACATTTTCTCGTACGGGACTTCAGGTTCCGTTTGTCCAAAAGTTAGTGCATCGTCTTGCAGTCTCATCCCCTTCAGTGATTGGTTCCCAAATCCATGCAAAAATTTCGGCCATGTTCTCCAGGCTGCTGTGCGGTTCGGAATGAGCGCACAAGGCAGCATTGGGTATTCCCAGGCTAGGTAATTCCCCCAATGGAAATACACTTCTTTACCCCCTTCCTAAATCACCTCTCAAGCTGTGTTGCTCATCAACAGAAGAGGAAATGCTTCAGTCTTAGACAGTGTGTGGGATAGCAGGCATCAAAGCTTGACCAGACCTGTTGACCTCTTTTCCTGGCAGCCATCCAGATCCTTCTCTTGCTAGATTCTACATTCTCTTGTTCACGGACAGAACGAGAGACAGGGAGAAGGAAACAAAGGAGAAAGACAGAGAGAGAGAGAGAGAGAGAGAAAAGAAAGAGAGAGACACAGAGAGAAAAAAAAAGAGAGAGAGAGAGAGAGAGAGAGAGAGGTATTTGCAGGTGTCTGGGTAATTGTCAAACCGGGCCTTTCACCTTCAGTGCGTTCTCGATTCTTGGCCATGGAGGCCCCATCTGCATCTGTGGGACTGGGGGAGGGGGAGGGAGAGTGAGGGATGTAGACTGATCTCCACAGGGAAGGGGAGATCTCTTAACCCCGGGCAGTTTGTGTTTTGATAGCTCAGGAGGGCTTAAAGAGTACAAATTAGCCGTCAGTATCTGGATGGGTTGATGGCTGACTGTTGATTCTATGGAAGGCAAAGCTGATAAGAGACCTGCTGGCTGACATAGTGACCGCTGTCTGACCCTTACCACACACATGCATGCACAACGCTCTCTCTCTCTCAATCTCTGCCTCTCTCTCTCTCTCTCTCTCTCTCTCACAAACACACACACACACACACACACTCAAACTCACTCACACACACATACTCAAACTCACTCACACACACACAAACACAGCAACATACACATGCACAGACACACATGCACATGCACACACACACAACGCTCGCTCTCTTTCTCACACACACACACACACACACACACACACACACACACACACACACACACACACACACACACACACACACACAC
>JAUCNH010000072.1:761120-773101 GCA_032353275.1 Sardinella hualiensis | reverse complement strand
GCCGGGCCAAGTCACGGCCCGGTCAAAAGTACCTTCCCCCAAAAAGTCCCGGAACTAGTGTAGTGGAAACACGCCTATATACACAGGCACACACACAAACATACTCATACACACACAGATACCGTAGATGTATGCAAACCTGTACACACGGTCATACATACCTTTTATGATTTGCACACAGACATCACACACAGATACAGCTCGTCACATTGCATACACACACGACACACACTCAAACACACACTTTGAAAATCCTTCACATCTAACACACACATCAGCACTTCTACTAATGCGTGCACACATAAGAAGTCATATAGGTGTGTCTGTACAGGTGCCTATAGGGTTACGTATGGTGGTGCCTATAGACTCCCTCATAAATATCTAGTTGCTCGGTTTTGACTCTAAAGCTACACTGGATGCGCCACGTTACGTTAAGTGAAGGTCGAGCCGCGTCAAAAATACATTGAAAAGAATGTCCTTAATTTCCTTTGGGATTAATAAAGTATCTCTATCTATTTATCTAGCTATCTATTTTTCTAGCATGTTCGCTGCGCTGCCATGTCTGCTGTAGCCGGCTCAGTTGATTATAGTGGAAGCGAATTGTTACGGCAGATACAGATAACGGCTTTGACTTAACGCACCCATACCAATGTAGCCTCCCTGTGAAGTTTGCGGTCCTCCGCAGCGGAAGGTCACAGCTCCCTTGCTGTGCTGTGCTGTGAAGTGTCCCCAAGTTAGCACTACACCCATTAATGTAGCGCTTTAGCAATGAGACCATCTGCCACAGGAACATACGTGAATAATGCACCTCCTGTGCAAGCCGCTTGTGTGTGTGTGTCTCTGTGTGTGTGTGTGTGTGTGTGTGTGTTTGTGTGTGTGTGTGTGTGTGAGAGAGAGTGAGTGAGTGTGTGTGTGTGGGGTGCATGTATGGATATGTTTTCCTCTTGTATAAATTTGCATTGTCAGATGAGACTGAATTTGTGTGGGTGTTTATTCTCCTCTTGTGTATGAATTTGTGACAACAATGAGCACACTTGCAGGTGTGTGTGTGTGTGTGTGTGTGTGTGTGTGTGTGTGTTTGTCGTACACTAACACACAGGTGTACGTGTGTGTGAACTCTTGACTCGAAAATGAGTGTGTGTGTAGATGCTGACTAACTCTTAAATCTCTAGTAGTAAAGGAAAGGTGTGTGTGTGTGTGTAAACACAGATTTTAGAATTTCATTAAAGTAGAAATGGTGTGTGTGTGTCTGACTCTTAACACAGTCTGACTTTTAACTTTCTTTATTAAGGTAAGGGCCGGGGGAAGAAAAGGAAGCAGTCTGACTCAGAGGGTGAAGACTACAGCCCTGTGAAGAAGGCTGGAAAGACCCCTGCATCCAGGGTGAGTGAGTGTATATGTGTGTGTGTGTGTGTGTGTGTGTGTGTGTGTGTGTGTGTTTGGGGGTGGGGGTTACAGTTTTGAGGACACCTATCCTATGTGACCTGTACTTCATATCAGGTCTAGATATACCTTGACTGAACAATGACCCTCAACTTCAATTTTGTGTGTCTGCCCGTGTGTGTGTGTGTGTGCGTGCGTGCCTGCCTGCATGCCTAACAGAAGAAGAAGGCCCCTTCAGATGATGACGACGAGCCAGACATGAAGTCTTTCGGCTGGTCAGATTCTGCGCGTGATCGGCCCGGTCGCTCCAGAAAGGAAGTGAAGTACTACGCCGATTCTGATGAGGGGGACAATGACGACATGTTTGACTAAGCTCTGACTGTGCTGGTCCCTTCTCATGCATACACAGACAGACAGACACACACACACACACACACACACACACACACACACATACACACACATACAGTCCACACATGTATATATCTACACATACACATGCATACACACATACACTCAGACAAGCAGCTAACTTCTGTATGGACACTCCGTCTCTCTCGTAAACTCAAAAGATGAATACACACACACATACACACACTCTTGTGGAAGAATACCTGTCCTTCGTCCAGCAGACTTTTGTACATTTAATTTCCAGCCCTCCCGGGTTTTATTTTGACTTTAATTGTGATGTTCAATGCTTTCTACTGTGTAGGTGTTTTACACTTTTGATTATTATTATTATTGTTATTATTATTATTATTATACATTACAGGACTATTGTTTTTTTATCATTGAAATGTATTTGTCCTGAGCAGCTTTTAGAAGTTTAGATGCTGTGCTCATGCACATTTTAATTGTTAAAAAGTTAAAAAAGGAAAAAAAGAACAAAATGTACCTTTTTCAGAAGAAACTTGGAAATAAACATTAATGAAATGTAAAGCAAATACTGAGGCCTCTGTCAATTCATTCCCATGATACAGAATTTGATTACTGTTAGAACCAGACCCAGGTTGACTGCTCTTGACAGAAATACGAAAAATGTTTTTTTTCTGTCCTCTGTTTTAAAATGTACAAAACAATTTGGAAACATTTTCACAGCTTTGTCAAAATTATGGCACTGGAACGCTCAAGTGGCAGAAAAAAATGTTTTGGTACAATCATGCTTAATATACCTAATGCACAAGTACTTCTACAAAATAATTTGTTTTTGTGCCATTTAAAACAATTTGTTCCCGTTTTTAACTGTCCTGCTTGCTTACTGTGGCTGTTGCATCAATTATAATTCTTTCCTCCTGCATCCTGGCCTCTGTTAAATTTAATGGCTATTAAATGGCTTTAATTGGCTAGCAATCAACTAGTCATGTGGATGACATGGCTTATGTCAAGACTGAGTCGACATATGACAATATGGACATTTACTGATGGCCTGGGAATCCAGACCAACATCTCAAGACGTAGGTCTCTGGACTCAACCAATAGACCTTACCAACGGGCGGCATCAATGGATGCCTATGAAAATGCCAAAATGACCGAACTTTAGTACTACAACGCTAAGCTTTACCCAGACAAGGCCTTAGAGCACTCAAGCTCCTCTAATTCACTCGCTCATCTTTCTCTGTCTCTTGAACTGAATTTTAAAATGCACAAAACAATTGGAAACATTTTCACTACTTGGTCAAAATGCTGGCACTGGAATGCTAAAGTGGCAGAAAAAAAATGTTTTGATACCACCATGGTTATACCCATGCACAATGGACACAAGTACATTAAGTAAGGAAGTACTTAATTAAAATAATTTGTTACTCAGCCTTGCCGATCATTTTCACTCTTGTTTTAATGCAATGCATTTGTCTAAAAACATATAACACTGACACAACAACCACAGACCATGAAATCAAACAGTGTTCTCGTGTTGTTTTAGTACGAATGCATTCAGTCACCACTCCATCCAAAATTCATGAATACTTCTCGCCAGTGTTCATGTCCAACAAAATTATGTACAACATGTACAGCATGTTTTGCAGATATTAGGTACTCTTATGAAAGCAGTTAACTGTAGACCTAATGAGGCCTCAATGGTGCGTAGCTAGTACCCGGTGAGCAACACTATTTTCTACCGCTAGGGTATATCTAGGCTTTACTATCATTATAGTAAACCACATCATAAAGTGAGCTATAGTAACAAGTCTAACACACACAAAGGAAACTGATACTGCTCTATAAAGATTTGCAACTGGACATTCCTTCCGTTTACATAGGTACAGAGAAATATTGAGTCACTGTCTATGCCATCTTCATCTATTGCCAGAGGTACACCAATACATAACTAGAAAAGCACTCGGAGAGCACAGACCTCCGCCAAGGCAATATGGGTCATAATGTGTTGCTAAGTGACAACATGCAATAGTTTTGGCAGCATTACTAATAGTGTGACGTATGAATAGTTTTGGTGGCTGAAGTGCATTTGGCAGCAAATGCTAACGGTGTGCTCAGAAGTGTGTTGGTAAAACACGCTGGACATTGTTTTGAGACAAGTGTGACAATGATGGAAGGAAAAAAACTGTAATGGCTTGAACTTGGTAGCAAAAAACCACACACAGGAATAGTTTAAAATAAATATATTTTTATTATCTTGCCAGGAGAGTTCATGGTAAAGATAAAACCGTATATGAACATAAAAACCATTAATGTTAATGTACAAACGAAGGGACAAAGAGGTTGTGAAAAGAAGACATCCAACAGAAAAGCAGAGATGCTCTGTCCACCCCAGCAAGACTGCGCAAAGGATTCTGGGAGCAAAACAAAAACATCAATTTTGTTCACTTCTCAGAGTGAACCCCTTTAGTATCTGCCATTGTCTGAGTCCTCCCTCTGTCATGTGGACGACTGACGGCAAACATAATCGTTCGAAATACAACTGTACATCACTGCATGAAAGTTGAGGCATTGTGACATAAACCGTGACCCCCCCCCCACCCCCCTCCAAACACATTTCCTCTTCATTTAGCAAACATTCAATGAGATTTCAGAGTTCTAACCAATACCGGCATTGGTGGTGCCCCTCCACCCCCCAGAACTCTACCAATAGAGCTCAACTGTTGGGGGTATGTATGGGATTTGCAAACGGATTTGATTGAAATATGAAAATGCGCTGCTTCGGCCTGGTCAGATTGTTGTTGCAGTAGTGGAGAAAAGAATTGTGAAAGGCCCAACGGAATGGAGCGCCTTGCAAGGTTCTGTGATCTGGTTGCATCACTGTTACCCACTGCTGATTGGTTACAGCTGTCTGGGACTGAAGTGGAATGGAATGGACTGGAATGCATTTGGGGACAACATTCCCTCAAGTGAGTGTAGAATAGAAACATAGACCCCCACTGTATGTAGAACTTTATAACTTTACCTGGGAAAGGCCCTATAGTACCCTATAGCTTCACTCGCGGAAAGCTAAATAGAGCTCCATAAGTTTACCCAGGTCGGGCCCAAAAGAACCCTATAGATTTACCCAGGAAAGGCCCAATAGAATCCTATAGTTCACAGGCCAGGCCCATTATGACCCAAGCCAGTAAGACCTAGTGTGATCCTAGCTTTACCCAGGTGTTGTCTGGCCTCATCTGAGAGGTATAAGTCTACTACTAAACAAAATAAGTGATATGTTGGACCTAAAGCCCCAGTTGTGTTCATAGCAAACATTCATAGTCATTGCCTTGTTGCTTGCCAATTTGTTTACAGCTTAAAGCAAAAACAACCATTATTTTTTTGTTTGCAGTATGTTCAGAGTAAAAGTTCAAATACAAAAAAAAGTCTGTCAAGAATGCTTGTTTCTTTGCAGTACAGTATGAACACTCAGGTCTTACGCTCAACACACCGCTAATGGAGCTTTGCAGTATAATTGTTGACCAATCAGCTTTTCCCTTTCATGGTCGAGTTCTCAGCTGGTAACCCTGACCGTTTCATGATTCAAGTGAGTTTGCAACTGTTTTAATCTGCTACCAATGTCTCAAACACACAGACACACACACATTTTGTTTAAATCCGCTGATATGATGAAGGTGGGTTGGTAATGTAATGGATCTGTGTGTGAATGAATGCATGTGTGTGTGGGTGGGTATGTTACACACACACACACACACACACACATTTTTGCACAAAAAGGCATGAAATCACACAGCACAGACTATACAGTTTTAAAGAGGACATTCACAGTCACTGCCATTCAACAGAATGGAAACTAAGCTGAGGTTTGTTGCAATGCTGAAATGCAAATGTATATGAGTGGCTAGTGGAGACATTCTTTAGCTATGGAACAGATTCAGCAACCAAAGACATACACACACACACACACTATTTGGTGACACACACACACACACACACACACACACACACACACACACTAGCTGAATCCCAGTGTCTTCTCGAACTCTAAGCCTTGAGCCCTTTAGAGACTCACCTGACATGAATGAGCCGAACAGGAAGCAGATTCATGCCAGTAAGGGCTTAGGGGAGGTATTGGGACCCAGCCATTATGATAAGACACATCAGAGCATCCATGCTCTTCCCTGGGCGAGGCGCTATGAAGTTCATATGTAAATGCGAACTCGTCAGAGCTGGTCATATGTAGCCAGAGGCACATTACAATCCAGAGGACAGCTGCAGTCACAGGAGATTTGGCTCCAAGGAACGAGCGAACAATTTAACGCTTAACTGAGTCTCAAATTTCTGAACTAATCTAATTCCGTGATGAGGCGTGGGGCTCTACTGAAGTGGAGTTAGTTGAACTCCAAAAAGGGGAAAAAAAAGTGCTATTGTGAATTGTGCTTGTTTCAAGTTGAATTGGTGTTTCAGAGGTAAAGGCAAAGATTTAGCTGCTTTTCAAGCAGAGTAAAAACAGGTTATCCTCACACACACACACACACACACACACACACGTGTGTGTGCCTGAGGCTGGAAGTGACATGGTCAAGACTGGCCAAGCTGGATGAAACTACACTGCTACTGTTGTTTACTGAGATGATCACCCTCGTTTGATTGGTCCATCTGGTGTTAATGGAGATGAGGTAAAGGCTAGATTCACCCCTAATTCACTTTAAGGGATTATCCAGAGTGAATCAACCCATAGCCCTGTTAATTGACATTTCCAAGTGCTGTTGGTAGGTAGGAGAACAACAGGATTTGATATACCGTAAACTAAATAGCAAAGGGTTAGGGTTAACCCTGTCTGTGTAGTACTAAATACTGTCATTATAAAGCATATCTACAACACTCACAGCCTCAAAGAACAAGGAGATGGGCTGATTGACTGGGTTTTTCCTTTAAGAGCCTGATCAATTCTGGAACTGATTTTGAATTAGACCACACCGGATCCAAATCTGAACTATACATCATTTTGGGAAATACAACCCAAGGCCAGTCCATTTTAGGACCAACTAGACCAGATCTCCAATGGAATCGAACCCAGTTTAAAGGCTAGATCACCCAGATCACTTCATATTTATACCCAGACTACTCCACATCTGGATTAAGACCAGTTAAAGGCCAGATTAAGACCAGTTCCCAACCCAGACTGCAAGTCAGACCTGTTTTCAAACCAGCTCAGAGGCAGATACAAATACGATCAGCAGCTGTCATGGATGTGAAACGTGAAATACTATAACATGAATACTTCATCTTAATAATACACAAAACCTCACAGTCCAAACACACCACATGTTTGCGTTTGCATTAAATGAGTTTGAATGTCCAACATGACCAGCGCCTGAGGCTATTTGGATTCCCTTATGATATGTGTATGAGAGAGTGAGTGAGTGAGTGAGTAGTGAGGATGGCTAATGTTATGGCAGTAACACTTCACTTAGACTTCTTATCTATAAGTCATTACAAACACATTCATAAGGAGTTGTTAAGCATTCATAATATCTTTAAATGACTGACTTAGCTGGATATAGCCATTTGAAAACAGTTATGATGACATTGTGAAGTGTCATAAAGCATGGTGATACATTAGGCTGGGATAATACTTATGTTGCAACTTCATAACACTTTATTACTGCAGTCACTGCTATTTTTGCATGGTTATATCAAATTATGTCAGTCATTACAAGGCATTATGATTACTTTATAAGTGTTTATACTGCTTTATGGATACAGACTTTAAGTTACATGCTAGCGGTATTAGTTTCCCTTGTTTCTAAAGAGCAGCCTGAAGTTATGACTTCATCATATTCCCCTTTTTGCAACCAATCAGGGGCCAGATCAAGACCATCTCAAGGGTAAAACAGGATTGAACCAGGGGGTACATCAGGGTTGAGTTCTGGGGCAAATCATTTTTCCTGTTGAGCTGACATTATGGCAATGAAAGAATGACCAAAGAGCAGTGGTCTGTTTTGAAGAAGGCATTTCCATCACCCATTTTAAGTGCCAAGGTCATTTAAGTGTTTGTAATCTGTGTGACTAAATGTTTTTAAAAAATTGGCGAACAAAATAAGTGCATGTTGTGGCCTTCTAGGGTCCTGCATCAGTCAAAAATCTGGATTCAGAGACTGTATTGTCTGAAAGTGAATGGTCGGAAATTATGTGGTAGAACTTTTACTCTGTGAAGATGAACTTTTCCACCTCCATTTGGGAGTGTAAACATCCGACGTTACTTGCATTTCATAATTAATTCAGCTCGCAACTATGCGTCTCTGCATGTGTATCCATCAACTGTGTAATGCAAATAAGAAATGAACGTTAGGCTAATCAAATGAGTTGTTCCGACCAGCTGTGGAATTAACGTCTATTGACAGAAATGCGGTTCATGCGAATATTCAAAAATTTAACTGTTTCCATCGACTATTCGCATTTACTGTACCTTAGTCATATCAAAAGTTAAGCCACCTCTCTGAAGCGAATTGAATTTATATTCGAATTAAGGGTGCGACTTTGCAGGTGTTTCCATGAAGGATTTCTTATTTGCCTAACTTTAAAGCGCATTTACAAGTTGGATGGAACCCTTCTTATGAAATGTGAATTAGTTGAATGGAAACCCAGCTATTGAGAATATTGAATGAGTGTAGGATGTGTGTAAAGTGTGTAGGTTTTCCTATTGTTATGAGGAACGCACTGAAACAAGGCTCTGTTATTGAAAAAAAAAACGGCATCAAAAACTCTCAGCACCCTCTTAGGTTACGGAATGTGAGGTTCCATTGTTTGCAGCAAACAAAAGGAAACAAATAATTAAAAATAATAAAATAAAAAATACAATAATACAATAAAACAGTTAGAATGTACAATCGATACGGTGGAGGAGTATGTTGGAGAGCGGCACGTTTTACAGAAAGATTGCAAATGTCCCCGCCTGGTCATACTGCGTTTCTCAGAAAGAAAACAAAAAATAATAAAGACACTTCTGTAAGACAAGATCAGGATTCTGGTCTAGTGACGCTGGTGGGTCCCTGGCCAAGAATCTGTGTGCGTTCTGTTTTGTTTAGTCAGCATTATTTTTGTATTCTTTTGTTTTTCTGACTGTTTAACTGACCCAGTTTCTACGCTGTATTTGGCGGCTATGTAAAGGTTTAATCTGACCGTCACATTCGCCAAGTGCTGACCGTTTTTTTTTTTTTTTCCTTTCTTTTTTTAATCTTAAACCAAGTCCAGATAGTCCCCTGTCTGGGTTTTTACTGACCAGGACAAAAGTGCAAACATTATAATGTTGTATGAGAATGGTAGTCTTCTGATCACTGTGGTTATATTACTGCAAGTCCATCACACTGTAGTGTAAATTAACTGTGACAGACCATCTACAGCCCATCACCTCAGATTTTACTCCATGAAAAAAGGCGTATCAGGGAGTATGGTGTATGCAGTAAATGTCTGTACGTACCAAATCCATACGGAAATATGCAGGTGTAATGTACCCGTACCTCCTGTATATGGATACTGGTATAGATACAGACATTTTCTATGCCTGCATCCTTA
This sequence comes from Sardinella hualiensis, assembly GCA_032353275.1. NCBI lineage: Eukaryota > Metazoa > Chordata > Actinopteri > Clupeiformes > Clupeidae > Sardinella > Sardinella hualiensis. Next base: position 763,765 of record JAUCNH010000072.1, on the reverse strand, counting down.
CTGTATATATGCCTTTTTCTTGCAGTGTTTGCCATGGGATGTATCGATATAGATGACTTAAGTCATCCCACTGGAGAAAGAGGACAGCATTTCCTCGACTCCTCGATACTTCCACAATTTCCTCGATACTTTTAACTTATATCTACTGTAGCGTCCAGTTTGGTTGAGGGCTGTATTAAGTCTGTCAGGTGAAAACCCTCTGGCCTTATTAGTGTTAAGGCCACCAACAGCTGTCAGGGGTTGATAGGAAAGTCATTGCATTTTTGCCGGTGCGCATAAAGACATTTTTTTTTTTCCTTAACTAAGCATGACAGCTTGTTTTCTTTTTTTTTTCTCCAAAATGCATGAAACAAACAAACAAACGAACAAACAAACAAAAAGCATTAAATATAAGAACAACAAAATATTAGACTTAACTGTCTATAGGCAAGAACATTCTATATAACTGTTTTTGTAAAAGGACTTATACACAGGCCCCCGTATTAACATAGTGTATCGCCTCAAACGATAATATTTAAGGACAGGAGACAGAAGCACCACGGTCTTCAAGAAACAGAGCTAACCATACAATGGTATGTACAATGTATGTCAACAACATGAGCGAGAGAGTGAGAGAGAAATAGAGATAGATTGATAAAGAGAAAGAAAGAAAGAAAAAAAAAATTGAAGCCCCTCATGCAGAATTTTTTGTTTGTTTGTTTTGAATTTACATCAGGGACATCAGATGTGTCACCTTTTGCGCACTGATGGGCATTTGACAGGAACACACACACACACACACACACACACTCACATACTAGCACGCACAGACACACACACACACACACGTACGCAAGCACACAATCACATATAAGCACGCATAGACACAGACACACACACACACACACACACACACACACACACACATGCACGCAGGCTGTGTGTGTTTTGTTCCAAGTTTTTAGCGAATGCTGCCTCTTTGCTGGGCTTCTTGATAATGTACACACACACATCAACTTCCTGTTTCTGTGCCCCTTGTTCGAGAGGCCAGAGGGAGAGAAAGTGTTGAGATCGAGAGGAGGGACTTCACCCCCCCCACCCCACCATACACACACACACACACACCTTTCACCCCAAACACTATGGGATGGATGGTAACCAAGGAGACGGGGTGGGTGCAGTCCCCGCCATGTAGTCCTCATCTGTCCCTGACTCCTGGATGTTTGTGTGCAAACATGGAATAGAATGTTGTTAACTTCCGAAACTGCAGGGTTCAAGATGATTGACGTCAGTGTGCCTGTATGTGTATGTGTGTGTGTGTGTGTGTGTATTTAGAAGAGAGAGAAAGTGTATGTGTGTGTGTGTTAGATAGAGATTGAGTGCTTGCATGTTAAACAGAAAATGAGAGTGTGTATATGTATGTGTGTGTGTGTGTGTGTGTGTGTGTGTGTGTGTGTGTGTTTGGGCGGGTTTCTAGGGTTCATCGTCTGGACCGTCCTCTGCCGTAGGCTCGGGAGATGAGACGGGGGCAGATTTTGGCTCTGCGGGGGCATCATCGGAGTCGTCCCCACTGCCATTGCCACTGCTGCCCCCCCGGCCCTCACCACTCCCCCCCCCTCCTCCCTGGTTCTGGTGTTGGCTCTGCCCGTCGGGCCCCTCAGAGTTCTCCAGCATCTCCTGGATCAGGGGGGGCATGGAGCCGGGGATCTCCATCTTCAGGGAGATGACCCGCTCCGCACCTGCACATAGGGGGCAAAGGTTGCGGCATCAGTCACCAGCTGTCTGTATTCGTACGTGTATGTGTGTGTGTGTGTGTGGGTGTGTGTGTGTGTGTGTAGGATTTTGAATAGTCACTCCAAACTTGCAAAAAAGCCAAAGCTCATGGAGTGTATGTGTGTGTGTGTGTGTGTGTGTTTGTGTGTGTGTGTGTTGCGGGTGTGTGTGTGTTGCATCACCTTTGGCGCTGATGCTCCTTAGGTCGGTGATCTTCATCAGTGTCTTGGGGAACATGTGTGGTTTGCTGGGCCTCCTCTTCCTCACGTAGATCTTCAGTGCTTCCAGCAGGGGCTCCTGAAGCTCGTCCACCTTCGACGGCTCCTCCAGGTCCTGACGATCTGAGGAGGGGAGGGGAGGGGAGGGAGAAGGAGCAGGAGGAGAGAGGAGAGATATTTTACATTCCTTAAGTTGGGGGGAGGGGTGTGTGTGTGTGTGTGTGTGTGTGAGCGTATAACAAGCGTGAATGCTGTGCACACTGTGAGGTATACAGTAAGTGTTATACCTTTACTTTGGCACTGAAGTGTTGTGTACTGCTAATAAGTGTTGTCATGCTAATAAAGCGGATGTGAATGGAAATGAAGCAGATGGAATGAGAGCAGAGAGCAGAAAGAGAGAGAGAGAGAGAGAGAGAGAGAGAACAGAGGAGGAGGAAGAGAGCGAGAGAGAATTCAGAGAGGAAGAGGGAATGAAGAGAGAGAAAGGAGGAAGAGAGCAGAGAAGGGAAAAAAGAGACAGAGAAAGGGACTGAAGACTTTCAGATTTACTTTATAACCAAACAGTATAAAGACGAAGATACCAAAGTAGCTCCTCTCTCTCTCTCCCTCCCTCCCTCCCCCTCCCTCTCTCTCTCTCTCTCTCTCTCTCTCTCTCTCACACACACACACACACAC
>JAUCNH010000072.1:736909-747233 GCA_032353275.1 Sardinella hualiensis | reverse complement strand
GTAAAGAAGCTGTTTATATAAACTAATATATAAATAACAGCTTATTAAATAGATTATTGTGAGTGATTTATTGGTTTCATCTGGAGGTGGAAGAGAGGTGAAGGGTGCAACACCATAGCCTTTTGTGTGAGGTGTGTCACTGAAGACTAGGAGACAACAATAACTACCTATTGTAATGAGTGGCTATTGACTGGAATTGTCATGTCAGAAATTCAGGTATATACTGTATATTGCAGCATAAATGCAAGTTCCATTGAGTCATATACAGTATTCTGTCATTAAATAACCATTATTCAGTGGTGAATGTCCACTGCAAATAGTGCAAAATAGTTTAGCAGGGATTATCAGTTAAAAATCAATAAATAAGCTTGAATTTGCGACAGGGCAATTCCAGGCAATAGCCAGTCATTGCAATAGGTAGCTATTGTTGTTCCCAGATTGCCCCAGGTCTTCAGTGACACCCCTCACACAAAAGGCTATGGCCTTCCGTCGTCCATCTTTCCTCCACCTCCAGATGAAATCAATACTGTATGACAAGGTGTTGTCATCTGGCAGCGCACGCGCCCACAAGCCCTTTTAGAGTCTGCAGTTATTAGGATTATCCCCTTGTTGTCTAATCAATATGGCTGGTACCAGATTAAGAGTCTCTGCATTGGGGCTCTGTGTGTCTTATTGGAAATCAATACTTGCCACCCCAGTTCATAGAAGTGGTTCTCCAGTTCCTGTGAAGTTTAAGGCCAGCAGAAGGATTGTCAGGATTTGTCCCCGCTGCACGCCGGACTTATCTCAGCTAGTTGTCTGACAGGTGTCAATAATAATGCCACTAGGCTACTAGGATTAGCACCCGGAACATCGCCACTAGTGCCCGACTTGTAGCTGCAATGCGATATCGTGTCTTATTTTTACCCAGGTTGAATTGATGGCATACTCCTTTAAAGGAAGGCTTGGTATTTTCCAACTTTTCGCTTATTTTACATCCTCAATGGGATTGAACGCAGGTGTTTTGGCGTGTTGGTCCACTTTTGAGGATTTTCATACGTAATATTTTCAAATGTGGCAGCTTTTCGGTTGTGTATCTGTACATGGGAACACCATGTTCCTAATCCATGGTGTATGCACCATGCAGAAGAATTTTTTCTTAAACTTTGAGGGTAATTTTTGGCAATGTTGAGCCATGTGACTTATTTCAATATGTATAACATTTTGTGATGTGTTCGTGAATGTTATAGGCCTACACATCATTGCTGCTGGCCTCCATGTTCTGTTATTTTTTGTGTGTGGAGTTTTGCCGGCCGGCTTAAAGCAGGGAAGCGGGGGGGATCGTAGACGTCCTTCTTCCCTCCTTTCCCGCTGCTCTCTCAGGATTTGCGGAGCCTCAGATTAACGCTCGGCATCATCGCAGATCTGCCGTCTCATTCGGCGGTGCCTGGGCAGGTGGGCAGGTGCTGCCCGTGGCATATATACCGCCCGCTGATGCTGACGCCATCTTCTTTCGTGCATTCACCCGATTCCGTTTAGCGGCCGCATCTTTAGGCTCAGTACTGCAAAATGGCTCCTTCGTGTTGACTTTGCTACAGGTCAGCTAGGTCGCTGCTCCTTGTTGGCATTATTTTAATTTAAATGGGACAACTGTTCTGCCAACTGCGCAACAGCTCTGCCAGGTTAAAAAAGTGTAAAAACACTGTTTTGCAGTGTTAGTTTTTTTGCATAGATTTTATTTTATTTATTATTTTATTAATTTATTTTGGTGATTTTTGGGGGAGAGACATGAACTACTGCATGCCTGACATGTACGAGATGCCCCACGGGGTGCCTGGGGGGTACCAGGTGCAAGGTGGCGGGGGTGGCGAGTACTGCATGTACGGGGGCGAGGGCACCAGTTTCGGACACTGTGAGCCCCAGCCGCTGCACCACCACCCCCCTTGCATGGAGCAGCCATGGCCCCCGGGGCAGGCATACGGATGCCCGTATCCCCCGGGGCCCGGGCCCGTGTTCAAGAGCGAGTACTGCAACATGGAGGTGCCTCTAAGCCACTACCACCAGCCAGACTACTATGGCGATGGCCGCACAGACTTCTCTCAGATGCAGTGGATACAGGGATCCCACAAAAGAGGTATGAGTGGACCACAGAGCTTAGTGTCACTTAAGGTCCGACATTGTTGGGTGTTTTTTTTTTTTTTTTTTCCTGAGTAGAGCGTGTTGAAAAGAGGTTGTGATTGTGTTTTCTGCTTCTACATTAGATGTTTCTCTGGGTTGTATCTTGTTGGACATTTTATCCTGAGTACATGAGTTGTTTTGTCTGTATCTCACTATATGGGCACCTGATGTACTTGAGCGTTTGTGTTTGGGTGTTGTGCAACATTGGTCATGACAAACCAAAAGCTTCAAGTGACCCAGTAGATTCCAGTAGAACTAGGCCAGTAATTGACAGTATTCCGGAATGAGGAAAATAAAAATAAAAGCTCAGTGTGTGTCCATCACTGGATACTACTGTATTGTGCTTTTCTTATTTAAATATGTTAAATTGTCTGCAATTGTGTGTATCTGCTGTACTGTATATTTTGTGGCGTCCATAATCCGTCTAATTTTAGTAAGACTGGCAAAAGAACTTGAGAGTATTTATCCAGTAATGGGCAGGACAGCCAAATTAAGACTCAGCTTAACGAGGGAGCATTTTAGGTGCACTAAAGAACAGGTAGATTTGCACAGGTACTGTAAACGTTAACGTGGTAATAAACAGGTGTTTATGTTTAACATGTTTATAAACAGGCAAAATCCAAGATATTTATAAAAATTGTACCATTTGAAGTGTATGACTTCACTGTGACGTAGGAAACAGTTTTACAAACTTCCATTATTTTTATTAGTATGGCTCAGCAATATTTTCCACTTTGAATTACTCAGACATTTAGTACAGTAAAGCTGAGTGAGTTTGTAGTGGGTTTGTATTATTTGCTGCTGCCATAGTGTGTTTATTTGCTGCATTTGTGTTGTGCAACAGCTCTCATTCTGTTACCATGACACAAGAATGCTCTCGTTTTGCCTGCCTGTACGAGCTATAGAGCTTGCACAACATTTTGCTTTAGCCTGATACCTGTTGTATAAGTATGATGTATATATTTTTATATAAAATATCAAATTAGCAAGGTTTTGGCTTAGTAATTGCAGTTAATTAATTGAATAGAATTGATTTTATAAACATTTTTTTTAGAAAATGAGTGATGTTGCCAAAGTTATTGAGTAATCTTGGTAAATGACTGATGATTTCATGTTTACAATAATTGAGCAGCCCTGTGTTTGTGTGTGTGTGTGTGTGTGTGTGTGCTTAAGTGTGTATTGATTGTTAACAGAAGGGCCAGAAGGCTTGGTCACCCTAACAGCATAGGGATCGCAGCTCCAGGTTTGCGTGCGAGTGTTGCATTGGTATTGATCTCCAACTTCTGAGTTGGAGGCCGTCCTGGATCCGTAGTTCCTGTGGTAATCTGGCAAGGGGTCTTGCGTAAACACCGCTTAAAACTATTCACAGCTGACTGACTGACTGCGCCATTTTCTTTTTTTTCTATCGAACTACTAATCATCTTGGAGTCTAAAATGTTTAGGTTCTTGTGTGTTATTTCATGTGAAACCTTGGTGGGAAACATGACCTCAGATTCATGAACAGTACTGTACAGTATACAGTATGTGATGGAAGATATTGTTTTGAAAAAATTCAGCTAAATTGCTCTGTTTTCCAGAGACTAACTGTTCACACCAAGAGCTGGTAAAACTGTAAAAACGCTTTTGTCTCATAAAAATCACTAAAATATCTATTTGCTCTTGTCACTCTAATCGCTCATGATGTGCCCATTGAAATTTCATGGTTTAGCAATGGTTGTATTGCTTTAGTTGCTTTTGTCATTCTTACTACTCTTGTCACGCTTGTTTCACTAATTTGTTACAGCTTCAGTCACTATAGGTGTGAACACGCAGTTAGACATGTTTTTTTTTTTTTTTTTGCGATTTGATTCAATCTCTCAGGGAGGACATGAGACTAAAAACTCTGTTGATTCTGCTTGCTGTTCCAGGGTACATACCAAGTTACCTGGACAAGGATGAGCTTTGTGTCGTGTGCGGGGACAAAGCCACGGGCTATCACTACCGCTGCATCACCTGTGAAGGCTGCAAGGTAAATAAGATCACAGTAGACACACACACCTGACGACACACCTCATTACGGGCTACCTCTATCGCTGCATCACCTGTGAAAAGATTACACACACACACTCTCACACACACACCTGACAACACACCTCATTACGGGCTACCTCTATCGCTGCATCACCTGTGAAGGCTGCACGGTAAATAAGATTACACACACTCTCTCACACACACACACACACCTGACCACAAATCTAACCACCCGAAGATGGTAATATAATAATAATACATAGATAATGCAGATGTAGAATATGTTCACCTTCCGTCCTTTTACCGCCTCTCGTGTATTTAAGTCAACAGAGAGAGAGAGATTTACTGTACATGGGTTCCTGTTGGAATATGTAATAATTAGCACACTGCTCTGTGCATGGGTTCATCAAACTAAAGCGCTTGAGTTTACTTTTAATTCTCCTTCGTCCTATCTCTTAGCCCCACTAAGCTGACTGTGCCTGTCTGTTCTCATAGGGTTTCTTCAGGCGGACCATCCAGAAGAACCTGAACCCCACGTACGCCTGCAAGTACGAGGGCAAATGCGTCATCGACAAAGTCACCCGCAACCAGTGCCAGGAATGCCGCTTCAAGAAGTGCATTGCCGTTGGCATGGCAACAGACTGTGAGTGTTCTCTGGCCTTGTTTTAAATAAATCTGGGATGTTTTGGGGTGGCGGGGGAGCATCTTAATGGAGATGGGGGGGACCTACAGTACGTACATGTAGGATGTGGGACTATTGTTGTCAAGGTGTAGCTTTCTAGTGAGTGCTTTACACACATGGACATCTTTGAGTGATCTCTGAGGATATATCACTGGATGAACTAAGCCAGACAGACAAACAGACAGGTAGATGGACCAGTGCTCTGCTCCCTGTCTGCAGTGTGTTGTTCTGATACTGTGGTTGATGGCGGCGGCCATTTTGTTCATATCCTCCTGCTGTTCCGCCCCCTCCTCTATCTTCTTCACCTGTCTCCTCCTCTTGGCATGTTTTACTCCCTCCTCTCCTTTCCTCTCCTCTTTTGTCCTCTCCTTCTCTACTCCTCCATCCTGTCTTCCTCCTCCTCTCTACTCTTTTCCTCCACTCCACTCTCTCCTCTTCTCTTCCACTCCTCTCCTCTCCTCTCTACTCCTCGACTCCTCTCTCCTCTTCCCTTCCACTCCTCTTCTCTCCTTTCCTCTCCTTTCTCCTCCTCTCCTATCTTCTCCGCTCCACTCCTGTACTCCTCTCTCCTCCTCCTCCTCTTCTCCTCTGCTGCTGTCCCTTGTTCCCTCCTCCTCAGTGGTCCTGGACGACAGCAAGCGGCTGGCGAAGCGGAAGCTGATCGAGGAGAACCGTGAGCGGCGGAAACGCGAGGAGCTGCAGAAGACGGTGTGGGATCGGCCGGAACCCACACCCGAGGAGTGGGAGCTCATCCGCGTTGTCACAGAAGCGCACATGGCAACCAACGCCCAGGGCAACCACTGGAAACAGAAGAGGAAGTTCCTGGTGAGACTCTTCGCTCCGTGACGGCCGCCTCTCGCTCTCGCTCTCTCTCTTGCGTGCGCGCTCCGCCACACCATTACAGACAAAACACACACAAGTGGCCTTTACCTAGATTCCTAGACCATGTTTTGTTGTTGTTGTTGTTGTTGTTGTTGTTGGTATTGTTCTTAGCGGTTGCTGGTTTTCCCACATACCTGTAAACAAACAGACCCCACCACCCACCACCACCCTCACCGGTCTTCCACCTGTTGTCCCTGCACCTGCCACCCCACCCCACCCCTTCCCCCATCCACTCGACCCTAGGGCTCCCTCACCAGTGTGTGTTGTGATGTTAATGTGTCCATGTTTTTTGTATCTCCTTGTAGAGTGGCAAGTATTAGCTGAGCGTTGGAGACGGTGTTCCACAAGGCAGCAGAAAAAAAAATTAACTAAAATAACGGAACAACTTCCTTTTCCCTTCCCACCTACCTACTCTAGCTCCCAACTTTCTTTCTTTCTTTCTTTCTTTCTTTCTTTCTTTCTTTCTTTCTTCCTTTCTTTTTTTTATTGTGTTCTATCTATCTATCTATCTATCTATCTCTCTTTTTCCCCTCTACTCTTTCTTTTTTCTGTTGCTTTTCACAATTTTAACAAGCTTACCGGAATGATTTTCTTTTCCTCTAATCACTGTTATATTTCTCCCCTCCCTTACTCACTCTCTCTCTCTCTCTCTCTCTCTTTCTGGCTTACACAAACTCTCAAGTTCTCTATTTTGCAACCTCCTCCTGTTCTGCGTGTGTGTGTGTGTGTGTGTGTCTGTGCGTTTGTATGCACATGTATGCACGAGTATGAGTGTGTTTTTAATTCTCACCTCTCAATTTTCCAGTTTCTAACTAATCTTATTTTGTGATCTTTTTGTTTATGTCTTATGGATAGGCTCTAATCATTCTGCAGAATGACATTTGTGCCTTCATGTCTGTGTGTGTGTGTGTGTGTGTGTGTGTGCATGTTTGCGTGTGTGCTGTGCTCGCTGCCATGGAGTTTTTCTGCAGACTCAAGCTTTCTTTTCAACAATGAAATATTGCATCTGAACGGCAGTGTTCCCATCTTTTAAGCTCAGTGTTCCAAATCCAAATTTGTTCTTCCAAATATTTCCCCTGAGGAGTCCCTGACTGTCTGGGCTCTCTTAGATCTTTTCCCTTTCTGATTGGCCAGTCATAGGTCACATGACTCAGCTGAGAGCACTGATGGGACCCTGGAGACATCAACCGGCCTGAGAGTCAAACTCCATGGCAACAGTACCCACAGATGTGCCTTTCTTACTGTCTTACTGTCTGCTTTTCTTTATGCCTACTCTGCATCTCTCTCTCTCTCTCTCTCTCTCTCTCTCTCTCTCTCTCTCTTACTTCCTCTTTCTCTCTCACTTCTGTCCTCATTCACTTCATTCAGTTTAAACATTTCAGTTTTTAATAGTGTACTTGACTGGGGTTCTTCATTGAAACGTCACGATCCCTGTTGCTTGTTCAACAGGTGGAAGAAGCAATGCTACTTAATGAAATAACATGTAATTTATTCTATACTTCTGACCAGAGTGCAGTGGGGGTGAAAGACTCTAAGGTAAGAACCAGTAGACCCAATGATGAGTTTATCAAATGCTCTGTCAAACTCAGCTGCTACATTCTCTATTTTTTTTTCCTTCTATTAAATTCTGGTCTGCCTTTTTTGCATTTGAATTATTTTGAATAGATATCTGCTGCTTCTTTGCGCATTATCAACTTGTGTGTTTGTGTGTGGGGGTGTGTTGTAATGTGGTAGTTTGTGTGTGTGTGTGTGTGTGTGTGTGTGTGTGTGCAGTGGGACTTTAAAGGGACATAACTAAGCTAACTTTTTTCCATTCTTAATTATTTATTTTTTCTTAAACAAAGGGAAAAGAGAAGAGAAACCGCAGTGCACGAAAGGTTGAATCATCTTCAACACAACTGTTTTCTCTTCTCTTCTCCGAAAAGGGGGCTTTTTTTCTCTTGCTCTTGAGTTTTGTGCGTCCCGCACACTAGTGTGGCGATGGACCCCCAGGGGAGAGGCGGGGCAGGGGGGCGGGGGGGGGGGGGTGGTATTTTGGGGGGGAGGGGTCAAACATGGCCTCTCCCTCAGTGAAAAACCCCTGTCAAAGACAGACGCCCTCATAAGGGGCCTCAACACTTCTGTTTCTTTTTTTTTTTCTTTTTAATCTGATCTTCACATCTCTCACACCTTTTTATGCATACTTTACTGTCATAGCCTTTATCTCTCTTTCTCTCTCTCTCTCTCTCTCTCTCTCTCTCTCTCGCTCTCTGTCTCTCTATCTACCATCAATTTTTGACATATCTTTTTTGTCAAATTTTTGTTTTTCTTTCTTTTTACTGTAAGCGTGTACCTTCCTCGCACATGCCAGCCGATGCCATGTTTAGCGGAGAATGAGGTTGCGCTATGTTACACTTTTTGTCTTGTCTGGCTACATGCCCCCCCACCCCACCCCACCCCACCCCACCCTGTATCCCTCTCCCACCTTTGCCCCCCCTCCCCCACTCCTGGCCCCCCCTCACAACACTCATTCCTATGCTCCATACTGCACTGAGCCTCCAAATACTGAGCCCTCTTTGCCCACCTGTTGTGTCTGCAGCCCGAAGACATTGGCCAAGCACCGGTGGTGAACTCCACAGAGGGAAGTAAAGTGGATATTGAAGCCTTCAGCCAGTTTACAAAAATAATCACCCCCGCCATCACACGTGTGGTGGACTTTGCCAAAAAACTGCCTATGTTCTGTGAGGTAAGATGACGGGGGTCTCAGCCCGTGGGGCAGATGTGATAGGTGTAGATGCCTTGTGATTGTATCATGTGTGTGTGTGTGTGTGTGTGTGTGTGTGTGTGAATCTTATGAGGTCTGTGGTTGTGTGTGTAATGTATGTACGTATGTTTTTATTTGATATAAATTTGTATGTGTGTGTGTGTGTGTTTATGTAGCTGCCTTGTGAGGACCAGATCATTCTGCTAAAAGGCTGCTGTATGGAGATCATGTCTCTGCGGGCAGCAGTTCGCTATGACCCTGAGAGTGAGACGCTGACGCTGAATGGCGAAATGGCAGTAACACGCGGGCAGCTCAAGAACGGCGGTCTGGGCGTGGTGTCCGACGCCATATTTGACCTGGGCGTGTCTCTTTCCTCCTTCAGTCTGGATGACTCCGAAGTGGCTCTGCTGCAGGCTGTCATCCTCCTCTCCTCTGGTAGGTGACATCATCACTCCGAGACTTAAGTCATCTGAACTCATGTTATGAATGCCTTCAAAAACACAACCTTCATAGAAGTTAACCAAAAATAAAATTTGTGTGATGGCTTCAGTATAAAACAATAAATGAAAAATAAATGATTTAAATAGTTAACTTATACACTCTGATTTTGCTTTAGTAAACAGAAAAGTTTGAAAACAAATTATTGAACTTTTGAAATCTGTTTATTTATCTAAACTATATGTTTAGATGACACATAAAAAGAGAAATATTTGCATTTCAGTGAAATACTATATAAGCTCTGGACAACTGAGAGGGCATTCCTTGTTGCATTCTTCTTGCAGCTTTCGCAACTTTATCTTTAGGCAGAATAAGATGAAAAAAAGACCTCAACCAACCACTGTTCTTCCTCTCCACGCACACACACACACACACACACACACACACACACACACACACACATTAGACCAGCGTGTCCCATTCTCTCCATGTGGGCTACTTTATATAGTGTGCATGAAGGTGTGTGTGTGTGTGTGTGTGTGTGTGTGTTTGTGTGTACACGCAAATGCACAGCAGGCCTTTGCATGTGTTCCATTATGGGAGGATTAGTCCCCAAAGGAAAGGATCTAATGACATGCTTAGTTGGGGATTATACTTCAGTTGTTATAATCACAATCAATACTTTAAGTCCATACACACACACACAAACACACACAAATCACACAAACACACACACACACACTGATCTGCTGCATTTCCCCTTAAGAGGGATGCCACTCCTTGCATGACTGGCCTGTTTACCCCAGTATCTCATAATAGAGGGATTAGCAGGGTTAGAATAATGGGAACTAACTTATAATTAGCTGTGTGTGTGTATGTATGTTTGTGTGTGTGTGTGTGTATTTATGTGTGTGTGTGTGTGTGTGTGTGTGTGTGTGTGTGTGTGCTTGTTCTGAGCCCCTCAGGAATATAGAGACTATGAGTTACTGAATTAGTGTTCAATGAAAACTCTTTTTCAGTCTTCAAAGAGTGAATTACAGGATCTCATCCGGCCTCCTTTCTTGCACATGTTCCCTTTGCCCTTTCTTTCTCCTCCCTTTCCTGTCCTATCTCTCTCTCTCTCTCCTTTCCATCCCTCCCCTCCCTCTGTCCATCTCCTTCTCCATCCTTTTCCTCTCTCTGCCTTCTTTCTCCCTCCGCTCTGTCCCTTCCTTTTTTACACTCCCTCACTCTGTTTCTCTGTCTCTCTTTCTTCCCCTCCCTGTCGGTCCCTCTCTCTCTCTCTCTCTTTCTCTCTCTCTTCCTTTCCCTCTGCTTCTCTCTCTAGCTGTCTCCATTCTGTCCCCTATCTCTCTCTCCCCTACATGCCCTCCTTTCTCTCTCTCTCTCTCTCTCTCTCTCTCTCTTTATAT
>JAUCNH010000064.1:9101946-9112344 GCA_032353275.1 Sardinella hualiensis | reverse complement strand
TGCAATGCTTCCTTTTTTAATTATTCCTCCATATCAACATTCTCTCTCTCTCTCTCTCTCTCTCTCTCCCGCGCTCCGTCAGAGTTGTTGTTGGAGATGGAGAGCATGCATGGAGTCAGAGGAGGACACTGGGGGGTATTATGGTTTTACATAAGAATGCAGTCGCTCAGTCTGGCAGAGCTCGGAATGTGCCTTAAACTATAAGCTGCCCTTACCTGTTCGTCGTGGATTTGATCTGTCTTGTCTTATAGCGGGAGCTGTATGTTTTCACGAGATTAAAGGATGTAGTGGAGTCTTAAGTCCCTACACACACACACACACACACACACACACACACACACACACACACACACACAGGCATACTTGTGTACTCTCTCTCTCACACACATACATACAGTACACACACACACACACACACGCATACACACAGAGATTGTGGCACACACATTGCTCAGAGTCAGACCCAGAAATACTTTCCACTGTAGGTCGTTATATTCTTGCGTTTTCCGTTGCTGAAGAGAGAAGCGCGAGGCCGTGCAGAGGCTCGCTGTCTCACATGGAAATACTCGCTCTGATGACACTGAGGAGGAGGGAAAATAATGGTGCCAAATTTAAGCTTTTTATGCTTTAACCATAATATACAATGTTTACATGGTTTGACTTATATTTTTTTTGGGGGGGGGGGGGGGTAATGATTGCATGCCTTACCATTACTCAGTTACACTGCTTTGTACTTGATAACCATTTGTACTTGATTGTGTTGACATTAAATAAATCATTGGAATAAACGGTGACATCTCTCTTGCCCACCGGGAAAGGCGGCATCAAACCATCCACCACGTGAGTGGGAGCGCAGACAACAACCAGCACAAGATATATCACACAACATGGTGAAAAGTTGTCATTCTTTAGTTAGGTCATTGGAGACCCACCAAACCAAACTAATGAGGACCCTAAAAACAACAAGCCCAGAAACTGTGAACTTCCATGGAGACGTGAGAGGGTGTGCAAGAGCAGAAAGGAACAACAGAAGCAGGGAGTTTAACACAGAGAGAGGGAGAGAGGAAAGGTAAGAAGAAAGAAAGAAAGAAAGAGAGGGAAAGAGAAGGAAGGTAAGGGGAGGTGTGAGAATGAGGTAGGGGGTATGAGGGGGGGAACAGATAGAGGATTAGCCGAGAGAGAGAGAGAGAGGGAGGGCAGAGGATGGTAGAAAGGAATGATGGGAAATCAGAGAGGAGAGGCGCAGACAGAGGGGCACAGTGAGGGGAGACGGAGAACAAGTAGAGAGAGAGAGAGAGATGACAAAACAGAAGGGGAGTAAAAGAGGAGAATGAGTGAGTGAAAGAGGGAGGGGAGGGAGGTATACCAGAGGGGTAGACAAGTTTTTGTTTTTTTTTGTCTCGATAGAAATCTGAAGAGCGAGAGAGAGAGAGAGGGAAAGAGGGGTAGAGGAGAGAGAAAGAGTGAACCGGAGTGAGGGTTAGAGAGGGAGAGAGAGAGAGGGGGAAAGGGGGATGTTGACAAAGCAGAGAGACTGTGGTGAACAAAGAGAACGTGGGGAGAATGAGCTGGGTGAAACATCAAAGGGATTTTTTGGGCCTGGTTACCGGGACAACAGACATTTGCATGCGATTAGCTTTTTACATCATATTAAGAGGGGAAGGGGCGAGGGAGGAGGGGAGAGAGAGAGAGAGAGGACTATAGATCATAAAGGACGGAAGGAGAGAGGGAGCAAGAGAGAGACGCTGGTGACACACACACACACACACACGTACACACATTGACTTGGCGACTAACAACCAAGCGCTTGTCCGCGAAGAAGCCAGTTCACGTGTGCGGTATGCAAATCATTGCATGGAGCCTCTTGTGTGCGGCTCAGATGATAGATGGCCATCTCACAGGGCTGGACTTCAGCAACTGTTTCCCAGGGCGTGTGTGCTGTTCCTTATCGGGGCTTATTTGCTGAAGTGGCTGCTGTTGTCTTTGCACTTCTGCAACGGTGGGGCTGCTCTGTCTCGCCTGCTGCCTCGCCAGTCAGTATATTACACACACACACACACACACACACACACACACACACACACACACACACACACACACACACACACATATATGCACACATGCATACACACACACACATGCACCCTCTCTCCTCCCCTCCCTTCTGCCTTCTCTGAGTCCCTCCTTTCCCCCTTTTTCACTCATTCACTCCCTCTGCCTGTCTGTCTCTCTTTCTCTCTCCTTCTCTCTCTCACACACTCTTTCACCCTCTTCGCCCCCCCTCTCCAGTTCTCTTCCTCTCTCCACCCCTCTTTCTCTCACCACATCCCTCGTTCCCTCTCTCTCTCTCTCTCTCTCCCTCTCCTCCCCATCCCTCTCTCTCTCTCTCCTTCTGGCCTGCAGAGCAGCATGGGATGCTTCAGTGCCCTCCGTATTGTGGCTGCATTGTGCTGAGAGCCATCGTCATGGCGGCCGTCGCCACGGATCCATTGTGCTGGGGAGTATTACAGTATCAATACCCTGACACTGCGACAAAGGGCCAACAGCCTCCGCCATCTCACTCCTCCCCCCGTGCTCAGTCTCATCCCCCTCTTTTCCCCTCTGCTCTCTCTCTCTCTCTCTCTCTTTCTCTCTCTCTTTCTCTCTCCAGACCCAGACCATCCCTGTCTTCTTCCATGCCTAGCCTACCCCTTCAGCCAATCGATTTCCCCCCATATCCCACTAAATATGTATATATTGATCCCTCTCTTTTGTCAGACAACTCCCTCCTTCCCTCCCTCTCTCCTCTCCTCTGCCACCATTTCTCTCTCTCTCCCCACCTCTCCTTTTCTCTCACATCTATCAGATTTCATTCTCCATGTTGCTCCCCCTCCCCTCATATCTCACTCCATCTTTCTCTCACTCTAACCCCTCTGTCGTTCTCCATCTCCCATTTCATCTCACCCACCACCCCCTTTCCCTCCTTCCCCTCTCTCTCTCCCTCTCTCCCTCTCTCTCTCTATGTGCCATCTAACCCCCTCCCTCGCTCTCTGCCAGTTTTTTTTCCTTCTTTTTTTTGTTTGTCTCTGTCTCACTCACTCTCTGCATATTAATTGCAGCATTTCTGCTGCTGCGGAGAAAACAATCAAAACGTCAGGGGCGGGTGATGATGCTACTGTAACACACACACACACACACACACACACACTGTTGACACAGACAGACATACACATACACACACATGCACATTGGTTGTTGCATGCATGCAAACACACATGTATAAACAATACTTATGCATACAGACAAAAAAAAAAACACCTTTGTGCGAAGCCAGATAGACACACATAAATATGGGCACATCCACACATCTGCATACATTACTAGCACACACACACACACACACACACACACACACAAGCAGAGGCATGCAAAAGCCCTGCCTTCAAACCTAGAAAAGAGAAAAAATGGCCAAATTAGCACCTATGATTAGTGTGAGATATGTGTTGGATAACATCTTGTGTCAGGAGCGGGAGATATGTACATGCAGGTCATTAACACTTCCTCCTACAGTTTAATATTCAGAATTCAGAGAATGTGAGAACCGGAGTATGTGGGGGAACTTTCAGGGAATGTGACAAAGGCTGTATAGGTCATGATGATACTGGTCATCATATAAGGTGAGGAAGGAAAAATCTAACATTTTTACATAATTATAGCCTATTTTAGATCACTCATGGTTGGATTTCTATTGCTTTTCTTTTCAAACAAATGTCTATGTTGTTTAAAAAAAAAGTTCTTTTATCTATCTATCTATCTATCTATCTATCTATCTATCTGTCTGTCTCTCTGTCTATCTATCTATCTGTCTGTCTATCTAATTTTGGGTGGAAGAAGGGGGCGACATTATGTGGCTCCGCGCGGGCCAGTTGGAAGCAGTGCACCTGCGCAGCCTCACGTGAGCGCAAGCCGCGGATAGCCCGCATGTGCTCGCGTGAGCTGTGAAAATCCGCCCGGGGAGACATGGACGAGTCAGAGAACTTTCACACACTAAACTTCCGGCTTACAACGACGAGTCTCGCACTCCGTAACCGCATAAGACAACTGCAACTTTCCTGCACCTTGATTTGTCAAGAGGATCATCTTTTTGCATATAGAAATATTGCAATCCCTTCCAACCAGCAGCAGCACCACGCTTCACTGCTCACCTGGATCGTTATGACAGTACACGAACATTAAACAAAACTTTTTTCGCCCTCTTCACTCGCAGAAACATATAGCCTATCCCTGATTTATTGAAAATATTAAACCATATAGCTATAGGTTATACGAAATGTCCCACAAACAGCAAAAACAAACATTCAATAAAAACGCCATACGCGTTCCAGTAGGCCAAAACAAGGGTTTTTGTATCAGTAATAGTGTGGTGCGTATTTGAGACGTGTCCCAAATGCACCGCTGAAGCCTATCCTCCCGTCCTATAGATCAGATGCTGTGTGAACGCGAGAGAGTGATAGCTGCCCCGCATGTGGGAATGTTTTAAAATGGTGCCCGAAAGAGTCTAATTACATTTGCAACCTACATCAGACTCTCCTCTATCACCGCTCCCTTTCTCTCTCTCTCATTCACTCTCTCACTCACTCACGACTACACAATAAATGGATCTTTGCGAAAAAAAATGCAAGAGAGACGTGCAATAGAAGAGGGGAGGAGGAGGAGAAGAGAAAGCGCGAGGGAGGGGGAAACGGCGTATGCTTGTATACAACAACCCCGATTTCCATTTTTTTCCCTAACTCGTAATGTATTTAATTCAAGTGAAACGTAATCATGACGTGTCTTGTCATTAATCTCCTCGTCGCCTCTCCCGTAAGTACATTGAGCCTTACTTTCATCAGGAATATGTAGTTAATACATTTAAATTTATCAATATTTATATACATGCACCTTTATAGATGATAAGATGGATACACTCCGTTCGATAGTCCGGTTACAGGCTTCCCAAAATTACATACTTGATACATTTACAAACAACCAAATGTCTGACGACGACTTTTTTCCTGTGAATAATCAGTGTAGAATCATCACCATTTCCTAAACATTTCACAGTTGTATGTTTCTTTTTTCTCAATAGTAGTTGTACTCTTTCATCCGGCTAGCATGCGTACGGTGTGAGTGATTGGCGGGTCATATATGCGTGCTGTGCAGTGCATACATGTAGCCACACACACACTTGTGCACTTTGGTCTGTGTCATGTATGATGCCTGGTTCTGTGCGCCTATCCGACCGCCTGACTGTGTGCTCCAAACTGCCGGCGACAGTGATGCGATTATAGAGCAAGAAAATGTCGCAACTTTAGATTAGGCCCAAATTAGTTGCATTACAGTTTTAAAACTATGATAGCACATTCAGATTTCCTAACTAAGGTGTAAGCTGCCTTTTAAAAAGTGTTATTCCCTCCGAAGTCGGACATAACGCATCGTCTGTTAAATAATAACCATCGAACTTTTACAAAGTTTCCGCTGATGTGTTTCAATCTGAATAGGCCTATTAGTACTCCAATGTAGCAACGTGCACAATGCATGCTCTGTGGTTGTTTTACAGCAAGGTATTTGATTGTAAGCGAGGAGGACATAAGGCTGACTACATGAATCAAAAACACGCTGCTGAACTTTGATGGATTGTATTTATTTCAAAAGAGTACTCGATGTACTGAACATGTCGAAAGGCGAGCTTTGGTGTTAAAGATGACGTTCTGTATCGACGCTGTTTCTGGAAAGGAACAAGTGATGAATGATTTGGGGACTGTGCACAGCGAATAAATCTTAAATGTAGCGGGGTGATTAGCTTGGCTAATTCTTTTGTTGGAAGATGCGTAAAGTATGCCACTGATGGGAAATTTCGACTTTTGCCTGCCTACCTCCGTCAATTCCGAGTTTCGTTACATTTGGTAGTTATTTGGCATGAATAAAGCTACCACTTACTACCTACGATTACTACAGCCCATCTTGTCCTAACGTCACCTCTTTAGAGTAGCCTACTAGCTCCGGTATAGTCACCTCTTTTGACGCCAGTGTTTTCACTTGAAGTAGCGAACGCGTAACTGTTACACGGTATCTATTCAAAACCTTCTGTAAGTTGCTTAAAATGCAATCCGAGTAGGTTCAGGTGGGTTTTAAGAGTCAAAAGTCAAAAGTTGTTCATTGCCATTCACCAGAGGGGCTGCTTGGTTGTAGTTCAGCTATTTTTGTGATGGTGGATGGATTGGCAGTGCAATTCAAGATGAAACCCATGATGGCACTTTCTCCGGCTCCCTTCGCATACTCGTGTCCTTTCCCCTCCCTTAATCTTTTGTTGAAAGAAATTCAGGAAGAAAATGGACCCGGCGTACAGTCAGATCTATATGCTAGCTCAGCGCCCCGTCATTCCCATCAGAGCGTTTAAAAATAAACGCCTGTGGATTACATAAATATTTGTGTAAGATATTGTTTATAATGTTCTTTCTGAGCGAAGATAGTGTTGCAAACACGAGCATCGAAACGTTTAAATGCCGTATTGGCGAGGATTGCAGCCCGGCATTAGTATTTGTTTGTTGGCAATTATTTATTTCATTAATGTACCTTTTTAATTGAGATGGCCGCGAGAGAGAAGGGGAGAAAAGCGAGTGAAAATGGTTGCACGTTATTGACGCACATCACAGGGGCGCGGAGGAAATTCCTCTCGAGATAAGAAGCAGACGTGTCATCTATGTCGCCCGGATACACACTGCCGTCCCAGAACACCAAAACGTTCGAGAAAATTACACTGAAGTCATCTTTCATATGAGGCAACATTTACAATCAACTCGTTTCGGCCAAAGGGTACTGAATAGCAGCAAAATCTTCTGAGGGTCTGACTGAGGGTACAGTTTTGCTCTATTTCACGTCCCCCTTAGCCTCTCTCTCATGTGTCTCTGTGCCTCTCCAGTCTATGCCAGTGAGGGAACTGAACTGTTCCAGAGATTCTCATTTTAAACCCCCATTGAAGTTCTTTTAATATAGTGATAGTGTGAAACATTACTTTCAAACTACATGAAGCCAGCATGCAGTTTGTTCTGTGGATCTGGCATCTTCGCCAGTTCACCTTTGAGCACTCTTCCACACACACACACACACACACACCAAACACACACACACACACACACACACACACCAAACACACACATACTGTACACACCAGAACTCCTGCTTTCTTAAAGGGTAGCTCTACGTTAGAGTTTACTCACCAAACCACTGATTACTTTAATTGTGGCAATTAACATTCTGTTGGAGGGAGACACGGGCATACACATCGCCTTCCCACAGTGAAAGCACAGCTGTACTGACCTTAAAAACAGAAGGTGAAGTTTTTGTTGTAGTACAACTTATTATGCTCATACCCTTTGCCCGTTAGTTTGGCTCTGAGCAGAAAACGACCCTAAAATTAGCCACAACAGCGCTACTGAAAGCACGGCGCAACAACGATGGACATCCGGCAATTTTGTAATAATGGTTATTGTGATGAGTCCATTTGGGGCTCACTAGCCGGCTGTAAACAGATGGCATATAAAGACCTGTTGTGGAGGAGTTTAACCACAATTGAAAAAGTGGATCGGTCTGCTTTAGGTCATAGACTGCTTAGAATGTTTGTTTTGTGCTCTGGATAGACCAGTTCCCTTGTACAATCACAGCACTGCAAAGAAGACGATGCCCAAATTTGAGCAGTTATGCATCAGAAGAAAAACAAACAAACAAAACTAACGGTCCAGCAAATGCATCACTTTCTCACATTCCCAGCATAAAGCTGACATAACCAAGTCTTATGACATCAACTTGTCACCACCACTTGTACTGTACAGCAGCATATTGCACCGTCTCGGTCAGGTGTGAGTCAGAGCCCTTGAGTAGGCTGTGTAAGCGCCAGGGTTCCTGTGAAGATTCACAGTGTCCTTACAGCATTGCAACTGGCTCGGGACATGGCAGCGTGGTGTTGTCCGTGTTGGACAGAGGTGGCGCCCAGATGGAGGGGCCTCGTGCGAAGCCAAGGGTTGCGCCCAGAGCAGAATGCACAGCTAGACTGGAGTTGTGTTCTCTTTAGAGCTGAATGGAGCCGAAGCTAAGAAGTGGAAGCTGTGTGATGTGCACATGTAGTGTAATCATGAGCAGCACTGGTTGGCCATGTTTGTGTAGGTTTTGTGTTTTAGCCAAGGGAGGGCAGTATGGTGGAGGTAAAGATATGGCGGCGCTCAGAGGATATCTGGGCATCTTTCTCTCTGTGTTCATCCTCCACATTATGTCTGTCTGTCCGTCCGTCTGTCTGTCTCTTTCTCTCTCCCCTGTTTGTCTGACTGACTGACTGTCTGTCTGTCTCTCTCACACACAAACACACAGACAGACACACAGACACAGACAGTTCTAGAGGCTTCACTTGTTGCACACCCAGCACATGTCAGCATTTGTTGCGCAGCCCAGCATGTTAATTATGATGTCTTATTCTGCTCTTTCTGTGCCCACTGTGGCCATGACGATAGGACTTGTCTAAGGCCCCAACCAGTCCCACACAGCAGGATCTTCCGCTGGGGGAGTGGGGAGGATTAGGTGGGGGTGCTCTGTGTGTGTGTGTGTGTGTGTGTGTGGAGTGGGGGAGGACGTATATGTTTGAGTTAAGCACTCTCAAGAAATTTCTCATCCTTCAATGCTGCGCTTTAAAAAAAAAATATCTGTGAATTTTTGAGGAAAAAAAATAGCTCCCTGGCACTCTCTCATTTCACTAAAAAAACATTAAGCAGCAACCAGCTGTGATGCCTTAAATAGAAACAGTTAAGTCAGGGAATGCCCACAGAAAAAAAGAAAGTCCATCTCTTGACTGTAGAAGAGGCAGATCTCTCCACGTGGGTGCATATTTAGCGAAGAGACGAGGGCTCCTTCCATATGCTGGGAGAGGCATGAAAGGGCTGTCTGGGGGTCAGACGGACCAAGTGTAAAGCCAGTCATGTCTGTAATTATCCATCAGGTGCAACTGATCCTGTGTCAGCCGTGTGGAGCAGCATGAGGGAGCATATTAGCACACAGCTAGAGAGGGAGAATAGGGCCGGGAGGAGGAGGAGGAGGAAGAGGAGGAGGAGGAAGGGGAGGAGGAGGAGAGGACAGCGTGAGAAATGAAAGAGTGTGCTGGAGGAGTCCTGGGACTGCGAGGCAAGATCAAAGTACACCCATGGCGTAACAGTGTGCGAGTGAGACAGAGAGAGACTGAGGGAGGGAGAGAGAGATGGATAGAGTGAGAAAGAAAACTGTTGAGAGAGAGAGGGGGGGGGGAGGCATGGTGAGTGTAGTAAGTGGTCAGAGCAGTGGACATGGAATGTGCTGTCAATGAAAAGAAGTGGCCATCCTCAGGTGGAGAAGCCAGAGATGAGAAGAGGGTAAAAGAGGACAGGGGGAAATGTGGAGGATGGATCTAGGAAGAGAGACTGACAGAGAGAGAGAGAGGGAGGGAGGAGAGAAGGAGAGGAAGAGGGGGGTGGTGTGGCGAACAGTGGCGAGGAGGAGAGTTCAGGGAAAGGTGAAGTACAGGAAATGAATCCAGTCTGCAGGGAAGTTTGCCGTGTGACCAGAAGCAGAAAAAAAGCAGGCCAGATTTATAACATTATACACACTAAAACTATTTATACCACCTACACACATATACACAGACACACACACACACACACACTCTCTCTATCTCTCTCACTCTCTCACACACGCACACACACACTCTCATTTCTCGCTACCTCCCTTTGACATAGACAGCACATATTGAGGCATGAAGCATAGTAATGCACCCCCCCCACACACACACATTCCCATAGCAGCATACATCCACACACACACACACACACACACACACACACACACACACCTACTACTAACATCACCATTCATTCATACAGCTCCTTAAGCCCCACCCAGCTAAGCTGTATAGAGGCGGTCTACCCCAGCGCTGGCCTGACATGCACCCCTCTCTGCTCGTCTGTCATTCACCCAGAGAGCCAGTGGCCACGCCGATATCGACACAAGGAGCTGAAATCACTTGTGTATCAAATTGTGTTCATGATCATGAACAGCATTTGGTTGTTTCAGCCACTTCCAGTTTTGACGTCATTTATGATTTTGTCAAAGAAATAGTGAAAATAGTGAGGCTGTGAATGGTGAGACTGCTTATCCTGTGCTTAAGAGCCACAGGCGTTGAAGAAAGGCATTTTGGGATATGGAGTTTTTCTCTAGGCTCTTCCCAGCTTTAGCTTATGCTGGTTGTATGCTGTAGGTGTTGTTCCCCATGCCCATGCCATGCTACCCCCCCCCCCCCCCACCCTCCCACCCCTGTGGCTTGTCTCTGAGGCTGGCTTGTAGTTCTGGGGGTTTGCGAGCTCC
>JAUCNH010000064.1:7898790-7909475 GCA_032353275.1 Sardinella hualiensis | reverse complement strand
GGGGGGTAACACACTGCTGGTCCAGTTGCTCAGTGCCTTTGTTACTTTGTTAGTCTTTGCCAGTGATCAGTGGAAGATCCTCTCTCTTCCCCCCTCCCTCTCTCTCTCTCTCTCCCTCTCTCTGAGCTCTTACCGGCTGCACGGCCCAGCGCTTCATTGAGCTGCTTCTGCAAACACCAGAGTCCAGCCTCTGAAAAAAGCCTCTGGGCTTCTCCCTCACTGTTGCCGGGTTGTTCAGCGCCACAAAGCCCTGGCACAAATATGCAGCTCACTTCTGAGACTTCATTACGCAGACACCTCCTATTGTCCACGGAACCCCTGATAACCTTTCAATGTCATTTGAAGTGGGCTATTTACACTAATAAAAATGGTGGCACTATCAAGGAATTTATCAAAATGAAAGGTGAAGGTTTGTTGTGTGTTTCTCCTTATGGCCTTTAACGGCAGGTGTTGTGGAGGCCCAGGAGTGTGTGTGTGTGTGTATGTGTGTGTGTGTTTGTGTGTGTGTGAGTGAGAAAGAGAGAGAGGGAGGCCACCAAGAGTGTATGGATTTTCAGACTTAATTATGTGGAGGTCCAGGGTCCCATGGTGTGTTTAGCAGGCAGCGCTCGCCTCCGCAGGGATGAATAATTTGCCTTTTTCCCCCGACTGCGGGGAATTACCGGCAAATTCGGCGTCCCAGCTGTGTGCCGGTGCAACCGCGCTAAGGCGTGTCACCTGCCACCTTTGCGCAGGCCGCACAAGAGTTAATGCCCAATGAATAAATTAATATCTAATGAGGGAGAATGCTGTCGCTGCTCCTCGGTCGACACAGTACGTCTGAGCTGCTTTCCTAATTTCCCCTTTTGTTTCATGTCTTTCATTTGACTTAAGCGCAAGAGCTTGTGTACTGTATGTCTTTCTCACGATAACGCGGATCTTCTTCCATTCCAAGCACATGGTGTAATTTCTACTAAATCGAACAGTGATCGTAGCAGCGGCTGAATGATGGGGCTCTTTGACCTCAAGGTCTGCTGTTTGTTTCGTTGGGAAATTGTGTACATCACATTTTAATGTACTGCTGGATTTCAGCACATTTTATTTATCGACTTGAGCGCAGCAGTGATTTTGCGATTGAAAAGTATGAGCCATCGGAGATCCTTTGCTCATTTCTCTCCCTCCGCTCTTCTCCTTTTAGAGCGGAGCAACATGCTGAGCCCTTTGTTCGATACTCGGAAAGAATCACCAAGAGAGCGAGCCAGCTTTGTCAATTGGCTTCCAAGTACCCCGGTAAAAGGGGACTGAAATGTACAGTTATCGAGGAGGCGCGATTGCAATTGAGATAGCTTTAAATAGGAATCTGGGCTCTCATACTGTGCTTGGAGATGCCAGTCAGGCCTAAATGCTATCACGTCATCTGTCCACATGCTCTCTAAGTGGGATTAATTGACTCTCGAGGGTGATTAGTTGAACTAGATGGGCAGGTTAGGGCACTGGATTGGCACTTGATTAGCGGAATCTTCAGAAGGTAGGTGAGGGTGGCGACGAAAAAAGGTTACAGTTTTTTTTGTTTTTTTTTTTTTGCTGCTGTTGAGTGTTGTTGGGTGTTGAGGGGGATGGGGGGGGGGCGGATTATCATTTGCTTTAATCCCATCAAATGCCCTTATCTCTGCCTCACCCAAGGGCAGGACTGGGAGGCAGGAGTCCACTACACCACACTCCTTCGCTGAATCAGCAACTGCTCTCATTCACCAAGAGAGAGAAATGGAGAGGGATAGGGAGAGCCAGAGAGAGAGAGAGAGAGAAAGAGAAAAAAAGACGACATCTCAATCTGACCATCAAAGGCCAATTGTTCCATAGCTTTATACTGTTGTGTGCTTTGGCACGGGATCTTTCTGCTCTGCTGCATAATTTATGGCCTCAGTCTCACAGGAGTGCGATGATTATGTATGAAAGAACATTATCTACAGTGTCAGAACCCCTCTCTTCTCTCTCTCTGTCTCTCATGTGCATGTGTTTCTCTCTCTCTCCCTCTCCCTCTCTCTCTCCCTCTTGCTCTCTCTCCCTTCATCTTTCTTGTGTTTCTGGTGGTATTGTGTTCGGCGGCTAGGGAAAACGCTGGAATTTCCTGTTGCTGTGGGCCAACGTGCAACTCTGCACTCGGCCTCTGGTCCAGCGCGCTCGGGCCGCTGTTCAAAGTGAGCGCGGGACGCGCATCGGGCCGGGGCTAAGAATATCGGATCACCTTCAGGTCAGGGACTAATGGGCCTCAGCGCACGGGGGCCACTCCACTGTTTATTTGGAAAGGAGAACAATCATTGGTCCTTGCATTTCGGACACCCGGGCTTTACCTCTCAGGATGTAGGCGTCAGTGTCATCAATCACTCCGCTTGTTAAGGCCTCCGTTTAGCGCCATCTATAACACCCAGCGTTACTCCATAATGACTGTTTATAAACATAGAATTTACTAGCAACGCATTTTGTAGCACAGAAGAAACACTTTCTGTGTACTGTAAGAATGTATGACTTTAATGTGAGTTTGGATTCCTTTTGTTACACCTGAAATGTGCATATTCATTTGACTCTTTCAGCCAGTGACACTAGGCGAATTGAAGGGTTTAGGAAGATGGCCACAATCTTACACAGGGTAAACTATTTAAAGGGTTTTAGGAAGATGGCTTCAATACAACGGCACAGCTGATTTTTCAAAGACACTGGCTGTAACCAAGTGGCAGAAGAGCTGAACGATACCATACAGTTGCTGCGGCTGCTCTTGACGAGGCGATAGCGATCAGAGAAGATAGCGCGACGCTAGGAGCGAAGGCAGGGGGTCGGCGAAGTCTGCGGTTTTAATGGAGGATGTGATGCGGTCCTGATGTAATGTGCTCTCTCACAAGGGTGCTTTCGCATTAGCAGTCACACAGCAGGCGCTCCGAGTTAAGGGACGCGTCGCTGGCGGTCGTGACAAGTGATTTGAGATTGAATCTTTCAATGCGTCTGTGAGCAGTGGCTGCGTAATACCGTCATTGAGATATGATTTAATATCCATCTCTCAGGCCAGTGGTTTTCTTGTCCACGTTAGTGTTTGATATCGCGACTGTGTGGAAAAATGGCCTTTTCTGAAAATGGAGTGATATGATAGTGTTTTTTTTTTTTTTGAAGGGGAAAGGAATGTCTTTCGTCTCCATTTTCAGAGATTTTAAGCCTCTTTGTAGATTCGGGAATGAAACTTTTACTAAATGTCTCTTGGGCTGACAAACAGTGTGTTCTTTCCAGTCGCATTACACAGGTGATGCTACGCTACAAATCTTATTTTTCAGCCCCCGAGTCAGATTTGTTTACGTGTGTTAAGCGTGCATTATCTGACGCATTGGTTTGTTCCCATCGAGTTCGGCGCAAATAGGTCTGTTGCAGGCTGCAAGCTCGTGTCACAGAAGCGTTCAGGCAGGCTTTTTTGATTGCTTTCGCAAGGGGTCATACTGTGCTTTCAATAGCCCTTTCCTCTATGATCCACATACATTTACACACTACTATTACACACAGTCACAGTCACATCTCCAGAGAACGATAATCACTTTGGGGCCATTGAAATGTACGAGGCACCCCACTTCCAAAGACAACTACAAACTATATATATTTTTCGTGTAAAAAAAGAAAGAAAGTCAATGCCAGCCAATGCCCCCCCCTCCCCTCCCCACCTCCTCAAAGCGTGATGTTACTTCATGTTCAGAACTTCCAACTGTGATAATACCGTCACTGTGGAGTACTGTTTGTTATCTCCGTGCTGGGTTTCATGGGCACACGCGATCGCTGTAGCCTCCCTCGCCACATCGCATGTTTTTCTGCCCCGCTCGGCCGTCCCAGGGTGTCACTACATTGAGGTCGTGACCTTGCGGAAATGGCTGGCCAACGAACTGGGGAGGTCATCCTTCAGGAAGGGACCCTCCACCCCAAGGCGGCCTCCGTCGCATCACCTGCGGCGGGTCCTTGGTCGGAGTCCAGCGGCGAGTGCGGACAGCCGGAGAGCAATAAACCCCCAGCGTGGCCGAGCGTCCGTCACCGCAGCACATTGTTGCGGGACCTCAACTCACCCATGAGAACAACCAACCCCCCTCACACACATACACACACACACACACACACACACACTCACATACACACAAACACACATACACACACACACACACACACACACACACACAGACACACACACACACACACACACACACACACACATCTCTCTATATACCTTCAAGAAAATACCGCAAACATCATTCGGACCTAAAGAAAAAAAAAAGAAAGACTGGATCCTGAAAGGCTGGATCCTGACCCATAATCCCTTGTGGTGGCGACCCACTTACACGGCCCCTCTCAGCCGAGCATTAAGAGCCGGCAACAGTAACGTGGGTCGCATGTGACCACTCAAATCTCTTCTCTTTGGCCCACGGCTACGGCGAACTGCACGGGATAGCCCACTAAAAGTAACCCGTTAGCGATTTCTGCTAGAGAGACTCGCGCGCTGCCGGTGGAACTAGCAGGCTACACAAACTCAGAGGACGAATCGTTGGGAGAGCTGGCATCTCATTTAGTCTCTCCTCATTTCCCCTTGCTTGTGTCCTCATAAAAAGGAAGCAAGGGAAAAAATAAAACGAAAGACAAACTATTTACATATTTGGCTGTGGCACCTCAGGCTGACGTTCAAACGGGTGTGAACGGTCTGCTTTCCCTTTGTACCTGTAATGTTTTTTTTTCCTCTCTTCCACCTCCCTCTCTCCCTCTCTCTCTTTTTTTTCTTTCTTTTTTTCTGTGGGGAGTTGACTCTCACCCTCGTCCCATCTGAGATGGGCTCCTTGCCTTTGATGTGGAGACAGACATATGGCAATTCAAAGCCTGGACCTCACTCACCCAACACACACACACACACACACACACACACACACACACACACAATAAAGCCTCTGCTTTCCCAACAACAACAGCACTGGGAGCCTGGACATCCCTGCCTGTCTCTTTCCTTCTCTCTCTTTATCTTTCTCTCTCTGTTTCTCTTGGCAGAACAGAGCTGCGTCGGCAGGAGCACGGTGGTGTTGTCTAATTAAGAGAGGAGTTTTTCCCCCAGGGCATACTCTGCACGTCCTAGTTATTAGAGTAAAATAATAACTTCTAATTAATTCAGCAATACATGCGTTGTGTGTGCTAATGTGTCCATGTGTGTAGCTGTAGAGCTGTTTGTGTGTTTGTGTGTGTGCGTGTGTGTGTGTGTGTGTGTGTGCGAGAGAGTGTGTGTCTGTGTGAGAGAGTGTGTGTCTGTATGTGCATGTGCCAATGCACCCATGTGTATGTATTTGTGTGTCTGTAAGTAAGAGAGAGAGAGTGAGAGAGAGAGAGAGAGAGAGAGAAAGAGAGAGAGTAATGTATTCTACAGGCATTCTGTAGTTGATTAGTGAAATGCCCTCTAAACAACCTAGAGCAAATATTTGTCATGAATAAAATATGGGCATAGAGGGGTTCTAAGGCAAAAGGCAGTGGATGATGTACTGTCCCATTTCTGTGCCTTTGCAATGCTGCAAACACCCAGGTTGTTGGGCTCCTGCCTGTCAATCACAAAGTTCTTTGAGTGACACTTCCACCAACAGCTGATTTTAGATTAGACCAGAGCTTCAAGTGAAGAGAAAATATCTGGAATAAATATGCATTTAAAAGTTATCAGAAGCGAATTATCTGTTTTCAGATTGTCAATATTCTACCTCACGACTGAGTAGCCTACGGGCACAGGCACTGTCTTAGAAAAAAAGGCCTGTTAGCTGGCAGAGCTGGGTTCTACAGTAATTGTAGTTGGCCACACCAGAGAGATGTACACTGTTTCTCAAAGTCGAGGATGCTTCCTCGGTAGCACACTTGCCACGGAAGCCATGCACTAGGAAGACGAGGATTCAAACCGATTCGAAACGTCGTAACATTCTAAATCCTTGATCCAGCCTTGAAAAACCTTCGAAAGAAGGACTCTGCACTCGATAGAATTTTGAAGCTTCCTTGACTTTGGAACAGTGCTTGGCAAGGTACGATGAAGTAGAATCCTCATAGCTTCAAAGGATGCTTCCTTGACTTTGAGAAACAGTGATTAACTCAATGGCAATATGGAATGGTGGCAATCTGCATAACTAGTCACTACTTCTGTCACTGTCAGAAATTCTATTTCAGTTCACTTAAATTTTGTTTTTTTTTTTTCTTGTGGAGGTATGGAGTATACACTATAAAAAACATAATACATTCAACACGTACATGTAACACAACTCATCAAACCAAGCACGATAACAACATGGATTCCCACAGAGGGCAATTAGTGTATGTAATAATCTTATCTTATAATCATAACCATTTTCCATTATACAGGAAAACCTGGAGCTACCATCAAAACCGTTTCAATTCCAAACACTATTTCATTTGATGGTTTTCGTCGAAATGAACCCTGATGCTCGGCCTGATATGAACGGTCTTCATAACATTAATGGCTCCCTTTCCCACCGTAAAAGGCCACGCGATTATGAGTTCTTGAATGTCAGAGTCATAAATTGCCAACTTCACCTGCTGCTGAGGCTTGAGCTGAGATGGCAATGATCCAGCATAATGTGAGTTTACTCTTCAAAACTTGTGTGTAATTAGGTCAGTCATTCTCCACTTAAATCCTGGGCAGGGGTCTGTCGCGCCTAAACGCTAAACCAATTGTTTCCCTTTGCAGCCTTGCAGACGGTAGAAATTTTATTTACAAATAAAGACATTGCCTCTGTCAGTGTTTTTGTTTCTCCCCTGTCAATCAGCACATATCCCATATCCCATATGATCTATGATCTATCTAATGATCTAACACTTACACTGTTGTTATTACAAGAAAATGAGAACTGAAATGAGTTTTCTTTTCAATTCAAGAGAAACTACTTTTTATATTTCATACTTTCACTGAACCCATGTGTGTTCTAAAGAGCAGACAGCCCTCAGGGTAAACTGCTGTTTGACTGACTGGTGTGATGCTGGGCTTGTTTGGGGATGTGAGAGGCTGAGGCGGGTGAGGAGGAAAGCTCAGCTGACTGACGAGGGTCAGAAGGGGCCATTGTAATGGGGTGAGGTGGGGTGGGGGGTCAATACTTGAGTATAGGCTGCAGAGATATGTGCTGTGCCCCTGGGGTAAGGGTTGAGGTCATGAGGGGAGCTGGGGAGTTGCGGTGGTTTAGGGTGGGCGCTTTCCTTCAGTGAGTGACCTAATCTCGTGCAACAGTGGCCACTGCTCTGGGATTGGGAGGTCACATGAGCACACACACCAAAAAGTGTGAGCATGTGAGTGAATTAGTGGGTGTTGTTTTTGAGTAAAGGAATTTTGCTGACTGAAAAGCTAATTAAAAGATTCAGATTGATACCAAAAAATGTCCTTTTCTTGTATTATCCTATTCACAATCCCATTGATGTCCTTACACAAACTATCAATAATTAATGAAAAAAAGAACATGGTGATGGATGTATGCAAATAACAGCAAGGTTAAGATTATAAACAGCAAGGTATATGACTATAAATAATTCAAAGACAAAACAACATGGGTAGGTAGGTAGAGATGATTTTGAAAAACGGCCTACATGTATGTGTTTAGATGTGAGATAATGGCCTAATCATAACTGAAAAAAAACTTGTGTCATAAAACAAGTCTATCAGATGTTTTATAAGCTTTGACTGCAGTCTCCTCACTGAGGCCTGAGGGGGTTGAATACGCATGACTGAACCTTCAGCAACCAACCTTGGCCCGTTCCCCTCCGCCGGTTCAGTAGGAAATGTGATGTAGTCACGAGGAGATCAGAAATCCAGGCAGTCATGCGCTAATCCGCTATTTAAAGCCACACGTTCGTTTGGCCGCTTTTTATGAAGCTTAGTGCCATGTAAGACTGCACGTTTTCCCCACTACAAAGAGAAATGCTTTAGTTTAGCCCCTTTTCTTGTAAACGCCATCACAAATTGCCATCTTGGTGCTACCACATGGAGTTTTAAGGGAATAACATTGTACTTACTGCAGAAGTAATAAAAACACCTCAGTTGTCCTCAAAGGGTGACTCCGAATCCGCTGTTGTGAAGTTTTCATCTTTAGCTACTTTGCCATGTGGGGGTCCTGCTGCCTGATTGTGCTGGTGGGTACCGTGCTCGTGAGCGCTCAGTTTCCAAGGGTATGCGTGACACCAGAGGGACTCCGCAGCGGACAGTGCTGTCCGTCGCCAACGGCTGCGAACGATCCCTGCGGTGCGAGTATGGGACGGGGACAGTGTGTATCGATAAGCGCGGATTCACGGCCACACGGACCGCAGTACCCACACGACGGCCGGGATGACAGAGAGCGCTGGCCCGTCCGCTTCTTCAACCGGACATGCCAGTGCAATGGGAATTTCACGGGCTTCGACTGCGGCCGGTGCAGGCATGGACTTACAGGTCCCAACTGTGATCAGCCGGTGGCTGTAGGTGAGGAAATGTCAGCCATTGAGCAACAGGTGCACTTTAAGTAGACCAGCTTAGTCCTTAATGATGATGCTCACAAGTAAGAGTTGATATATTGCATTTTTTTCCCCTGAAAACGTTAACTTACATAGATACTGTTGTGTAGAATTTTGCTGAACATTTTTCCTCTAAAATTTGGTCAAGTTTTTTTTTGTCTATCATAACTTATCGATATGCTACTCGGAATAATGCATTGATTGGGATTCACCTGTATATTGTCTTTTAAAGTTGAAAAACACCATAGTAAGTGGATTTTCATTTTTTCCTCAGTGAGAAGAAACGTAATGCTGTTCAATGCGGATGAGAGGCGAGCTTTCTTGAATGCTCTGGACCGTGCCAAGCGCACAGTGCACCCGGACATAGTTATAGCCACCCGCAGATTCGCTGAGGTTTTTGGACCTGATGGTAACACCATGCAATTCGAGAACGTCACTATCTATAACTATTTCGTGTGGTCTCACTACTACTCTGTCAGTAAGACCTTTTTGGGGCCAGGACAGATAAGTTTCGGAGGAGTTGACTTCTCGCATGAGGGGCCTGGCTTTGTGACTTGGCATCGCTACCACCTGCTTCAGCTCGAGCGGGACATGCAGGTAAGGATGGCGATAAATGCTTGGAATTGTTGTTTTCAGTCAAGAAGACTGTTCCGACTCTCGAGTCTCTTTTGCTCAAAACAGAGCCAACATTCACGCCCTCTCCCTCTCTCCGTAGTGTTTGCGCGCGCGTCAGGGTCAGTGTCATGGCCCTGTTGAATGATCCACTTACACACTCGATTTTATGCATTGGTCTGGCTCGTTTTGACAGAAAATGCCAATCAATTAGCCTACTGTAAGAGCCAAAGCCAATGCCGCCTGTCAGTCAGACCTGTTGACAACCAGTTATATTACAATTATTGTTTGATAAACTAGACTACTGTTTGGCAAAGTATAAAGTCGTTAAAATATTATAAAAGTAAATGTAAAGTCCTCTGCAATGTTGCGACTGTCCGAGCTTAAGCTACTGACTGATGCTTGACGCTTATGCCACAGAGATGGTCTAATTACTGTCAACTGTCCCCCTGCTAGAATATGCTGCAGGATCCAAGTTTCGCCCTGCCCTATTGGAACTTCGCTATTGGCGGGAACAGGTGCGACATTTGCACGGACGACCTAATGGGGGCGCGAAGCTCCTTCGACATGAACGCCATCAGCGCGAACTCCATCTTCTCCCAGTGGCGAGTCATTTGCGAAAGTGTGGAGGACTATGACACCTTAGGCACCATCTGCAACAGTAAGTCAAACCCATTTTAAAGGTATTCACAGTAAATTACACATTCTCTTTGCAAAATAGCCTATGCAAAACCAGAAAAGGTACATTTTGATAATTTTGAAAGAAATGTATTTTCACATTTTAATGAATTAAAAAAAACTAATTTGGCTGTTGTCCATGATTTATTCCAAAATTGCAGTTTGATGGAAATTAGCTGCTATAGACAGTATGGCCCCAGTATGGTTTAAGCTTTCTCACATGGAAGTGGGTTATACAGAGACTGAGGGATACTTGTGCCAAATATGGTTCTTCAGCATTCCTATGTCTATCTGTGAGGCATGAACACGCACAGACACACACACACACACACACACACACACACACACACACACACACACACACACACACACACACTGAAAAGATGTTAAAACTTTTTGAGAATGGATCAGAGCTCTTATCATCCTGTCCATGGCTCGTGTTTTCACCAACACCTGCTGTGGGTTTGTGCAATCAGTCTGAAATGTGCTTAGCTTATCCTCCTCTTCTCAGCCAAATGAAAGATACATCAGTCTAATATGCCAACTATGTTTGATACCCCCTCCTCCGACACACACACACACACACACACACACACACACACACACACAGCTCTCCATCTGTGACAGGTACAGCTTCACAGGGCCTTCATCCTAATCAGATAGCAGGTGTATGTGGGGCAGATGAGGCCCAAATTTGGTCCTTATGAATCAGGGCCAGTGATGAGTCATAGTCAGGTGCTATTTAGTTTTTTTTGTTTTGTTTTTTTGTTTTTAAAGTTTTAAAGGTCTTTGAACTTGATGAAACAAAACGTAGAAAGCTGAAAAAGCATACATAAATGTGCATACATCCATGCCACCCAACCCACACACAAACACACACACACACACAC
>JAUCNH010000064.1:7059136-7070540 GCA_032353275.1 Sardinella hualiensis | reverse complement strand
TGTGTGTGTGTGTGTTTTTGTGTGTGTGTGTGTGTGTGTGTGTGTGTGTGTGTGTGTGTGTGTGTGTGTGTGTGTGTTAGGGAGGGGTCTCGATCACACCTCTAAGATATTCATTTAAAGCAAAAAAAAAAAACGTCTTATCAGATAAGATTTACAATTAAATAAAGATCTTGAGCCTCCAAAGTGCAGGTAAAGCAACCAGGCTGCCCTGTTGGTAACTTAGTAGCCATTCTACAGTATAACCCAACTCCCATTTCAACTACTGGATGGAAATTTGACAGACATTATCAGTCAATTTATGGCAATATTTTGCATGATATCTGGCAATTAAGTATTGGCATGTTTTGCACAACATCCGGTTAAATAATCAGTTTTATTTAGTCCCTGACCATTCTATATAAGGCAAATAGTAATACATAATATTGCCATTCCTTTCTCTGTGAGATCCCAAATGTTTCTTTTCAATGAGCTTGTGTGTCGGTGTTTTAACTAAAGGCCGACTAAGGGAGAACCATGCAAAAATGGGAGATGCTCAAGGTCATTCACTTCTGAATATCTAATATCGATTCAAATGAAATAGGTGCAGGGCGAACAGCATTAATGTTAATCCGTGTTTGTTGCATTGCTTCCTGAGGCATGTAAACACAGCAAACAATCAGAAGGAAAAACAGAGGCGTGAAAAAAATGGGACTCTCATCTCATAAGCAGCGAGCAAGGCAGCTCTCTTAATACGAAGCGATAACACACCAATTAAAGGCAGGAAGTAGTATCTGTTGTAAAAAAAAAAAAAAAAGAAAAAGAGAAGCTTCTCCTCTCGTAATAATGACATAACTCTGGTATTATAAATACATAAAACATTGGCCGTTGTTACTCTGGGGTACGTACGTGATATCAACTGTTCCTCTGTTTTGTGCATTTGTTTACATGCCTGGACCTTCTGGATAGTCAACAGTTGCATAAATAAACCAGCCCATCCAAAATAGCAACATGCATAAAACATGGGAACAATTGTCAACTGCTGTCCTTCAGATTCATCATTATTGTCATTATTGTGGGTGGAGAAGCATCTCCATTTTTCCACAACACAAACCGCTGACCACACCTTTAAAGGAGACATGTGAAACTGAAGAGGTTGCCAGATCCACAGCCAAAATCCCCAATTCCCACCTCCACCACCCCTCACCCACCTCACCTCCCTCTCCCCCCTACCCTCACCCCACCCTAGCCAACCAAACAACCACCTGCAGCCACTTTAGCCAGGCAAGGCCAACCCAGAGAAGCACCTGGGCAGTGGCCTGGAAAGCTTAAACCAGCCAGCCAGCCGGACGCTGGCGGCAGCAGCTAAAGGTGTAACGTCTCCTCCTCTCTCTCCTCTCCTCTCCTCTCCTCAGGGTGGAGTGTGTGTGTGTGCGGGCGGTGGCGCCCCAACGCCGCTCTCAGAGGATGGTGCAGAAGAACTTCTTCTCCCGGAAGGGGTTCTCCGAGGCAGGCACGGGCACGATGAGCGGGTCCTCACGTATGTGCGCATCACAGTATGCCATCAGGTCCGCCGCTGCTTTGGACACCTGTACACCCACACAATGGCAAGGAGATGACAGTGAGATTGTGTGTGTGTGTGTGTGTGTTTGTGTGTGTGTGTTTGTGACTTGGGTTGTTTTTCGGCAGCCATCAGGTCTGCTGCCGCTTTGGATACCTGTACACCCACACAATGGCAAGGAGATGACAGTGAAATTGTGTGTGTGTGTGTGTGTGTGTGTGTGTTTGTGACTTGGGTTGATTTTCCACACCAGTTAAGATAACTGATGATACAAGGGTCAGCCTTTTGAGTTATGTTGCCCGGTAATCACCTGACAGGTTCCTAGTGTTTTGATTGAATTATCCCTACAGACAGGCCAGTGTTAATTAAAATTCTCCAGATAATGATTTATTGCCCAAGATGAATGGGAAACGGCCCACACAACATCACTCACAAACACTGCATGGCAACGCTGCTGAAAAAGCTACGCTGTGACAGATAAAAGAAATGCATTTTTAGCCAGTATATTTACAGTAGACAGTACAGACAGCTTGGCATGAGCAGATCCACACTCAGTCTGTGAGATAAAAACGGACTTGTGGTCAGTTGGTAACAGCATCAAGACTAACACCTAGAGCTCCCTGCCTCTTCGAGAGGATGACGGCATTGACGCAATGATGTCACAAAACATACCCTATGACTTGTTCACAGTTAAAGGACAGGAACTAGGCCATGGTCATTTTCCGGAGAGCCATGGTGACTGACAAGCCAGAGACAGTGACAGCGACAGGACTGGACGGTGACAGCAAGACCTCCAATCTCCATATAACTCACTAGTTAATCATCAAAACAACTTTGATGTGTTGCGTTGTTAAATTGCGCTAGAAAAACAGCATAGGATGCCATTAAATCTAATGACAGCCTGCATCCGCTGTTTTGCATTTTTTGGGAAGCATTTGGGTTTTATTCTGAGAGTTTATGTTGTAGTGGTGGAGACTGTGAGGAATGGAATGGGGGGCTTGATCACTGGGTATGGCTGGAACACAGCATGCTGCCCTGGGCAGATTGAGCAGAGCTGGCTTTGGAGGCCTGTGGGGTAGGCACAGCCTGATAACCACTCCAAACACAGTAATTAGGACAAACATTTCCTTCCCAGACATAGACGCTCGCGCGCACATACACACACACACACACACACACACACACACACACACACCACAAGATAAAGACACACATTACAGACTGAACGACACAGAAACACAAATTGACAATCACCCCCCTGTGGATATAGACACACACACACACACACACACACACACACACACACACACACACACACACACACACACTAACATTTCTACAAGCACACATAAACAGAGAGAAAGAAAACTAGAAATAGAGGGGAGGGGAGAGAGAAAGAGAAAGGGAAAAAAGAAAGAGAGAGTCACAGTGTTTCTTCATTTCCCTTATCTCCATGCAACCCTTCCCTGTAGCGCTGAGTCCCATCCCTCTTCAGCTCTTCTCTCTCTCTCTCTCTCTCTCTGTTCTTCTATCTCTCTCTCCCGTGTGTGTGAGTCTGGCCCAGGACACATATTTTCATTAAAACACTGACCTTCACTCCGGCTCACACGTCACAGTTCTACCTCATCGCACACACCAGCGAGGACATCAATCATTCAGTGATTCGGTTACACAGGCCAGCAGGGACCACCCATAAGCCCCCAGCCCTCCTAACACACACACGCACGCACACACGCACGCACACACCAACATCTGTGCCCCACCCATACTCTTTGGTCTACACACACACACACACACACACACACACACAGACACACACACGCACAGACACGCACAGACACACACACACACACACACACACACACACACACACAAAACTGATAAACATGTAGCCTGGTACTGACAAACATGTAGCCCGTCTTAAGACCAGGCTAATACACATGTGAACATTGGAACCAGTCGTGCAAAGAGTGACACAGTACACATGGATGCACAAAGTACCAGACAGTTAAAACATGTGGGCTGGAATCTGGTATAAACAGGATTTCAAGACTTTCAGCCCCAGGGAAAGAAATACAGTACAGGGGAAGAAATAGTCAGTGGAGGTGTTGATCATCTCCCTTCTTTTTTTAGTCTGTAGCCCATGTTCAACATGAATTATCGACAATCACAGCAAGTACATACTAAACAAGTGTTTTTTTTTGTTTTTTTTTTCAAAAATGGCCACCACTACATTTCCGAATACTGCCATTCACCTTTGTCACTAGTCAATCTTGCCATAACTGCATTCAAATGAGCTGTGTGCACACGTTATGTGCATCGTATGCAACATGCATGTCCTGATGTCTATAGCAACTACTATTCTTGAGTCAACTCAATTATTCTTGGGTCAAAAGTTCATATTTCTTTGAGAGGTGTTTTTTTAAATATATGTGTTTTTTGTCTTGATGGAATCTGTAAATGACATTTTATGTGTTTCTTGGAGTACTTCTCTGTATTGAATGTGTGTGCACACCTTTGCATACCTCTGTAATCTAATCAATGTTGCTGCCAGAATGTTAATGCTAATGCCATGCCATGGCCTTATGGCCACCTGGACAGACACCCTAACGATGGACAATCAACATCCTTTGTCTTATTTGTCTCTTCTTCTTTTTCCATCTCTTCCCAACCTAAATCTTAGACACACCCTTGACACCCTCTTAACTCCACCTTTATGGCTGACTAGTGGATATAAGCCTTGGTTTGATATTGCGAATTTAGTCATTGCCTTGCCTCTACCTTGATGCTTGAAGTGACTCCCTGCAGAAATTGTACGTTGGAATAAACCTCTTAAACTCTGAATCTACTCCCTGGTCCATCATCAA
Source organism: Sardinella hualiensis (assembly GCA_032353275.1). Taxonomy (NCBI): domain Eukaryota; kingdom Metazoa; phylum Chordata; class Actinopteri; order Clupeiformes; family Clupeidae; genus Sardinella; species Sardinella hualiensis. The sequence continues at coordinate 7,066,136 of JAUCNH010000064.1, read as the reverse complement.
ATTTGGAGTTAACTCGGATTCTGTCAGTGTCTAACCTTTTTCAGCTTAGTCGCGCCATGGTTGTTTCAGCAGACTTTCATTCAGCACTTATTGGATAATGAGCTACTGTTCAGTTCATAGAACTATGAACTTCGGAGAATGTTAACATGCATTTCAAGATCCCAAGTTGTCTAGTTGGACTGACACATTAATTCGATCTCTTCTGAGTGCATGTAAACATACTGATTGTTTTATGGCCTAGAACACTCAATGCTTGACATTATACTTCAACTATTAATTCTAAACAAACAGCTTTTGTAAATGGCTTTGTTTTCCAAACTTGCGCTATTATAGAAAGCTAGCGCTAATTAGTTCTGTAGCTGATGGCATAAACATAGCCTCAAGTTGAGGCAAACCTCCAGACTGAGTCTCTTCTCCCCATCTCCTGCTCCTCCCGCTGCTGCCTCTGCCTCCTTCTCTCATCACCATCTATAATGCAGCAGCAGCATCTCCGTGCATCCCCATCTTTACTGCATTAGCATTCACATCAGCAGGTCATCTACATACATTATCATGATCTATATCACATTACCATGGAGATCAGCAGTCATTTGGAATCATTCTGGCAGCATATAAATAATGTGAGCTCGGGGAGAATGAGACTATACAGTTATGGAGGTTATTGTGCGATCGGACCGCGGGGAGGAGGGGAAATGTCATGTTTGTTTAGACTATGAGGAAACACTCAGAGGTTAAGTCTGGGCTAATTCTTGTGGAAACATTGGGAGAGGGGCAGCTTTGGATTTTCAGGCTATTTCGATTCCAGCTGGAACAGTAGTAGCTTGCTCTGTAATAGCCATATCATGCTTGCAGAGTTTATGCTTCAGTCTGCAGATGGCTTCATTTTAAGTCAAAACAAAGTCATAAAGCGCAGACACTTTTTTTTCCCCCCCTCCTTCATTTTCCCCCGGGAGAGTTTGCAAACTTGAGCTGCGTGAGAAGTGCCTGGCAATACCCCGACGTTTTTTTAAAAATCGGAGAATCGGAGCGAGCGAAACCCCCCACCGTTTCTTTTTCTCCATGAAGAAGCTCGAGAGGCTCATCTCGCATTTCCTTTGATTATTCAATCAGGCGAAAAAACAGGTGCGCGATGCCAGAAGATGCAGACACGGGCTTGAGCGCCAACATCTGGCCCTCAGTAATCGGGTAATCAATCCATACGAGGAGGTTTTTGCCTTCCGGGGCGAAAGAGACAGAACTCGGAAGAAAAAAAAAATTGACTTTTTTTCCACGCCAACATCCAGGTGTGGTACCGGCGGCCCAAGAGGCTGTTAACTTCCGCTCCGGTTCACACGGCCCGTTTAAATGAACGACCGGCTCATTGGCGTAATGCTCTCCGCAGAGCACGTCGCTAGCTCTCTCTCTTTCTCTCTCCGCCGGGGCGAATTCGTTTTTCTCAGCTGTTCATATATCACTCTCATGACCGCTCTTTTATTCACACCATTACCTCTCCATTATAATCTCCTCTTTATTCCACACCTCCGACACAACACTCCCCAATCCCCCTCACTCACTCTCTCTCTCTCTCACACACATACACACACACACACTCACACACACAATCCTCTCAGCACTCCCAATCTCACTGCTCTTACTGGCTCTCCTCCCCTCAGGTCCTTCTCCTCTCCTTGAGCAGATCTCACCCAGAGGGGATTGGCTTAGGTCATACCACCTGACTTGACCACACCTACAGTAAAAGACTCCAGCCTCCCCACTTCTTCTTACCCTGTCTAAGGGTCCTAAGGAAACAAAAGGCAAGGAGAGAGGGATGGCTACTTAAGGGCACTTTACTACCCAAACAACTGGTGAAACAGAACTGGTGAGTCTATTGCACAGAACCATCTCAGAGTACAGAGCTAAAAAGGCCAGGAAAATGGGTCTAGTTGTTTCAAGATGAAGGAGAAGACTATCCAATACCCAAAGATCATTCAAAGAGAACTATCCAACTGAAAAGCATTTGATGCGTCTTAGTTCAAGGCTGTCAGCTCAGTCATAGGTCGATCCCAATGTCCTCCCTAAACCCTATGTCCTGAGCCCTCAAAGGCTACAACAATCTACTTCATGATTGGCTCATTCATATCAGTTACGCCTTTGAGGGTTCTGGGCTCAAGGGTCGGAGAGACGTCGTGACTCAACCCCTAATGTACAAGGAGGGACAGGAAAATAGAGACACAGAGGAAATTGCATACCGGCAATTACAATGGAACAGAACCTACAGTATACAATGCATTTGCATTCATTCATCCATCCATTCATTCATCCATTCATTCATTCATTCATTCATTCATTCATTCATTCATTCATTCAAGCAGACATGAATTCAACAAGCTGAAAAAGGCATTGGGAGGGTTACAGTATGTGTACGCTGTGATCAGCAACTGCTCATCCTGGGAGGTGAATGAATGATTGCACCCTGCTAGCGGTGACACGGCTCTCTCCATCAGGTGAGCCGACTGAGAGGAGCGGAATCCTAATGCAGAGCGCGCAGCTCGTCTGCTGCGGCTTTCGTGTCAATCAACTGAAATTGCTAATAGGGCGTCAGGGGATAAAACTAGAGAGTGAGAGGTAATGATTCAGTGCAAATACAGAGCGAGATTTGCTTACCTCCTGTCGCTTGGCATTAACAACATCAATACAAAGTCCAATTGTTCACAGCACATGGTTGTGTCATTATCCTACCAAGCGGATTGATCTTTTTCTCTTGTAATTGTTTGGAAAAGTTTCAGAATACAAATTCTGATAATACAGATGCACCTATCAACTCTAGTCTGCATGCCCCCAAGCATGGTAGAATAGCTGGCAAAGCTTGCTTCAAAAAAACATACAATTCTATCTTTACTCGACTCAGTGTTTCCTATACACTCTCAGACTGTGGAAGCCCACCAGCCTAGTTTGCCTCACCATAGTCTAAATATGAACCAACAATGTTTCATATGTCAAATTTAACACATGCGTGCAAAAATGTAGGTCCCATTAATTTGCATTATTTTCAATTCTTTCAACACATCAGTGCCGATTCTTTTATTTTGCTGTAGAAATAATGCACATTGTACTGAACTTGCGGGAATGTGCCGTGCACTCTGTAAAGCCCTAACCCCATTCCCCACCCCACCGCAGTCTCATAAAATCCTGTAGGAAGCACTGAGGCTAAAGCTGGCAACAGACCTACCGACTTTTTACCCCGATTTTGACAAGATGGAACGTCCGTACTAGTCATAGGTAGTCCGAGGTAAAAGGCGTCAGTCAGGGCAAGAGTCGTTATGTGTGTTTCAGTGACCGATTTGAAACACAATTACGACTGAGTCCGACTGAATCAAAAATGTTTGATATGATCTTAACCAGTCCGTTCTATGGTCGCTATGATACCAATTAGGACATTAACATTCAGACGAGTCAGTTGTCAGGTTTGTGTTCATTAACAACTCCCAGTCACCGTCGTAACACAAGGAGTCGGTAGGTTTGGCTCTCTTGATCGCGTTCGAATCGTAAACAACGAAAATAGGTAGGTCTGTTCCCAGCTTAATACAGAGCATAGTCTACTATGGGTACTGGCAAACTGCATTTGGTGTCCTCATATCAGTGTGGTAAAGAACTAGAAAAGCACTCAGAGAGCACAGACTTCCACCAAGGCAACTTAGGGTCACTGACCCAACACGAATTCCAGACAGTGTTTTGGATCACCACCAAATACCAAAGTTGCCCGAAAATTTCATCCATTTCCATGCAATACTTGTACATTGTCTATCTTGTACACAAACAAACAAACAAACAAACAAAAAAACAAACAGCAACGAAAACAAAAAACCTTGGTAATAACCATAAAATGGTTAATAATGGCTGCGCTGCCATATTGCTACTGAAGGTGGTCACTACTGTATATTAATGAGGTCAAAACTGTCTTCTAACAATATACTTTCACAACTGACAGTAGAACAGCAGTCACAACTCTCAGCAATATGCTTCTCGGAGATAGGCCAGAGACTTCTCGCTTTACACAGCAGATAGATGTACATAAAGTGATGAGAAAATTGGACAGCGAAAGCGGTTGGACAGCAACAGCAGTCGATTTGCACATCTTTCAATAATGAGGCCTCTGAAGGCAACTCTAGAGAAAAATTGCCAATCTGTTTGAGAGCTCTTCTTTGGAAGCAGTGCTACAGCTGGCATGGCGTTTCTATTCCATTGATGATGACAAAACTGCATTGTATTCCACACAATACCATTGCTGCATCTCCAGCCCATGTCTATGTACAGTACAGTATGTCAAACAGGCTGTGTGGTGGTTATGTGCCTGTGCACCTGTAATCCACTTGTGTAGGCCTAAGCCTCCGGGGGCAGCTTCTCCCCTGTAGCACATGGCCTAATAGCTAAACCAAAGCAGCTAAATCTTCTTGACTTGAAGCAATTTTTTACACAGGCAAGTTTACAACTGTTGTTTTCACTGCAACTGTTTTGTTACTGTAACATCCTATGATCTCACAGTACTTGCCAGTGATTGGTCATTTCACGATGATGGGAAAACCCTGTCTGTCTATATTATCACACAATGCAATATTGTACATAATGTAAAGTACGATTCTTTTGTACCTATCAAGAAGACCAACCCCATCTGTCTTAGCTGCGAACAACCACATCCCTGTCATGATGCAAAATGTAACTTGCCTCAAATCTCTCTCTCACTCTCTCTCTCTCTCTCTATCTCTAGTTAGTACCTGTATCTGTTTGGCCAGTTTGCAGAAGGGAGCGACGTAGGAGGACTTGCAGATCTGCAGCACGGTGCGTATGTGTGTGACGCCGGGCTGCTGCAGCTGCTGGCTGATGCCTGACAGGTCGGAGCAGCGGCTGCTCCAGAAGGAGAGCTCCTCCAGCGGGCCCGTGCTGTCGCCCGTCTCCACCGTCTCCTGGGCGTTCAGCACCTCCTTGATCTGACGCGTCCAGTGGATCATCACCACTGGGGGAGGACAAAGAGGGAGTGAGAGAGAGAGAGTGAGAGAGTCTGCAGCATTCTTTTCAATTGAACTGAAATAAATGCAATAAAAAAAAAAATGAATTGAAATGAATTGAATTGAATTGAAATGAATTGTGTGACAGAATGTGTCAGATGAAGAACAAAATAAAGAGAAGGTTACGCAGAAAGATTAAGAGTAGAGAGAGAGTGACACGAGGAAGAGAAAGATGGACAGAGAAGGAGAGATAAGAGAGAGACAAAGAAAAGCAGAGTGTGAAAGAGAAGAAGTAACAGAGTGAGATGCAATATGTCCTCCACTAAGTGAAAAATGAACAGTGAATACGCCAGTGAGAGACAGCACAGGAATGTGTGACTCACACTAAAGGTGAGCGTTTTTTCCCTGAATTTCTCAAGGTGCTTCATATACTGGAATGTGGCGCGCAAGAAATATGTGTGGCGTATTTGAGTTAATGTGATTCAGTACAGTCTGCCCTATAAATGTATATTTAAAGATCTCCAGGAAACTCCTAGAGTGTTCAAACAGGCATTGGCACTTTTCTGTTTGCTATTTTCCCTCCGCACAGGACTCCAGGGGCGTGTGCTATTAAAGCCTAGCCTAGCCTATGTGTAAACAACATCAATGCACAATGCTCCAGATACTGTAAGTATACTTCACTGTAATATGAATGGGGCCTTCGGCTTCCCAAGGGACCCCCAGTGCCACCCAAACAGTGCATTGTGTCCATACACAGTACACAGTACACAGTACACAGTGTGCCACACAGAGTGTGTGTGTTTCTGAGACTAATTGTACCGCTCTCTCACAATGCCCCTGCCACTGCATTAAGTATTTAACCACTCCTGCCCATGGGTCTTGTACTTAACTCGTATTCAGCGCGCCGCACAGGGACATCATCTAGTGAGACACTCTTGGGTTCATGATGGTCGTTGGTAATGCAAGGTCAGCTAAGGACTGGGCACCACCACCACTTTAACCCCAGCGGATATTAGCTAAGAATATTCATTATGGGAATCAGACACGCTATTTTTGTGGAGCATTTTTTGATTTAGAGGGGAGTTTTTGGTGGGAGAGTGAGCCCGGGGCGTTTTTGAGCAGCTAAGTGACAGGCTAACCTTGACGGAGACAGACAAGGACACTTCCAAAAATAAAACAAAGGCAGACAAATTGAAAATGCAGGGAGTGGCTGGCACCGAAGGCAAAAGTAACAATTCGCTCGCGCTGCCCTGTTCCTGTCTTGCCCCGCGGCACCCAGCTATGTCATCAACAACTCACATTTTTGCTTTGATGGGTGACGTATAGTTCAGGGTTGGGTGCATCAACTTAATAAATTGAGGGGATGCTGCTTCTTCTTTTTGTTTTTTTTCTTTTTGAGACATTATCTGCTTCTTTCGCTTGCCTTTTAATTCAACATTCAACTCAAACTGGGAGGGAGTTTGCATCTTTAAAGAATACTTTTACAAAAGCATTATCCGGTGCTTCCAGACTTCTCAAATTCTCAAACTAGTAATTATCTAGGACCTTGAGAGTATGAATCAAGTGCAAAAACAACAGACAAAGCAGGGAAACAGACAGACACAGTTCGAAGGACAGACAGACACGCAGACACAGACAGAAGGACAGACAGCAGGCAGTTTGACTGATGGATTATTCCATGAACAGGTACATGGGTAGACCGACAGGCAAAGCAAACTCCCGAGTTCTTACTCTCCAGTCTCTGCACGAGCTCCTTGTCCTTGGCAGCCTCCTCAGGGGTGCACTGCATGGCCTCCATTGGGACGTAGAGCACAGTGTTGCCAACCAGCTTGAAGCGGGCATCTACACACACACACACACACATACACACAGAGACACACACGTGCAGAGACACACACACGCAGATACGCACACACCCCACACACACTCACGCACACACAAACACACACACACACAGATACACACACACACACACACACACACACACACACACACACACACACACACACACACACACA
>JAUCNH010000064.1:6621939-6633250 GCA_032353275.1 Sardinella hualiensis | reverse complement strand
CACACACACACACACACACACACACACACACACACACACACACACACACACACACACACACACACACAGAAAACAGGGGATAGAGAGAGAGAGAGAGAGAGAGAGAGAGAGAGAGAGAGAGAGAGAGAGATGGGAAAATGGAAGGGGGAGAGGAGAAAATTGCCTGGTTTAAAAGTGCTCCTGTAGATATCTAAGTCTTAGATGAACCTCCAGTGGTGAAAAAGGCTGTGGAGACGGAAATAGAGGAGAGGAAAGGAGAGGAGAAGAGAGGAGAGGAGGAGAGAAAGGAGAGGAGAGGAGGAGAGATGAAACAAGAGGAGTGGAGGGGGAAGGATCCAAAGCGAAGGATGGCAGGGATGAGAAGAGAGAATGTGAAGATGGACTGATGTGGAGGTGAGACGGGAGGGACAGGGAAAGGAGAGAAATGAGACGAGGAGAGGAGGAGAAGAAGAGGAAGAGAGGAGTGGAGCAGAGGATGACGGGGATGAGAGGACAGGAATGGAGGGACAAGGAGAGCGTAGATAAGGAGTAGAGGAAGAAGACGTAATGTGATGGCAGCACTGTCTCCCTCACAGTGGTGTAGAGATGAGGAGAGGCAGAAACACAGCCATGATTCAGTGGCAGAAGAACACACATTTTCAGTCCCAACTTATTCTAGAATATTCCACCATTTGTCTCTCTCTCTCTCTCTCTCTCTCTCTCTCTCTCTCTTCCTGTGTGTGTGTGTGTATGTGTATAAAACGGGAAAGAGTTTGTGTGCCTCAACTCACACACTTGAACCAACTGTGTTTGTGTTTGTGTGTGTGTGTGTGTGTGTGTGTGTGTATGTGTATGTGTGTGTGCGAATATGCATCAAACATATCCGTGATCTGCTGAAGGGCCTCTCTAAAACTAAAACTCCAGCAGTGATGTCACTTCTTTGCCTAGCAAAACCTGCAGTACTGTATGCTATCAATCTGTGTGAGTGTGTGTGTGTGTGTGTGTGTGTGTGTGTGCTCACGGACTCCATAGCTACTGATAAAGCACGCTGTTAGTGTGATCACAGACTCGGTGGCTGATAAAGCACGCTGTTAGTGTGCAGTCCAGTCGGACTGGAGAATGTATGCTGCGTATTGATGGCTGCTGGTTGCTGATACGCCTCGACGCCTCGCTTGAGCCTCCCTTTCATATCCTCCCTCCGCCATACGATGCTGCAATTTTCAAATGTTCCGTGGGGGTTGTCAGAAGGCTCTTCTAATAAATAAGGCAGAATTGATCACCCTGTCAGGAGCTAGATAATTATTTCATATTGATGTATTGGCTGTGAGGCAGGCGCACTCGGGCTGCCTCACATTAAAAGTGGCTGCCAGCTTATTCTCCTTACCCATACTGTCCAAGACTCACTCACTGCTCAAAGGCAAGGCTGTATAAAATCCTGTCATTCTTTCACAGACAAACTCCCAAGACAAACTCCCTCTCCACAGGACGTATATCACGCAGTCAGAGAGCTTTGGGCAGACACAACACCCCACAGCCCAGCGCAGCCCAGCCCAGTGTACGGCAGCAAAACGTACACTGTAGCACAGGTGCCAACAATAGAATAAATGCTTCATAATTGAACTGTGTTGCATAATCACAATTTCTTGTAGAGGAAATTACACTCTGTTCCTGAGCGTTCAACTAAAAAAGGAATAAAAATTGCCAGACAGCCATCAAAAATCGACAAAACAACACACTGCACACATCCACAACTGGAAAAACAAAATGTATATCTCTGATACATTGTCTTCAACATATTCCAACATCCAAAAAGCCAAATGGAAACCGAATAGTTTCAAAACAGACCACTGAGGTAAAGCACCTCGTTAGGTTTGATTGATTTGATTGATCTCTATCTGTCTAGTTACTATGATGATGTGGTTCCCCTTAGGGATGATTAGGTTTAAAGTCAAAGCTATTAGCTAGCAGAGTGAAGAAGGGAACTACAGTACAATTAGTCCATGACATGGGCAGGTTTGAAGCTAGCACACATCAGGCAGACTTCAGAATGCAGCCGGGTATTTATTCTCCTCCACTGTATTCACAAACTATTGTGTTCACATGGCACTGAAAAAGAGCTGTGAAAGGCTGTCAAAAACCCAACCAGAGACTTCCAAACCAGAGTGGGATCATCATAGTCTAGAAATCTAGACGTACCCTAGTGGCAGCAAATGGTTTTGCTTTGCAGGTACGTCTACTGTAGAAACGAGACATAAGACCTCAGAAACTCTTCTCCCAGGTTTGGTCAGATCAGTCCAATCACATGACTCTATCCTTGTAGAGAGTCACTGGATACACCCTAGCAGTAGCTTATCAGGCAACCAATTGCGTGCAGAGGCAGTTTGAGAGACACCTGCTGATTCCACCAGTTTTCTCCACCTACAGTACACATACTGTCAGAAAGTTTCCAGAGACTTCCACTTTGGCCAGAGGTAGCCATAGACATTTTCAGTGCCTGAAACCTCTGTTTGCATGTAGATGATAGGCCCGAAACATAAATAAATATTAATTTGTAATGGATTCCATGCTACATAAATGCATATTCATTTTTATAAATATCCAGCGACATGTAAACGAGCCCTGAAAGAAAATAAGCTCCCACTTGCTTCAAATACACTTTTGCTTTATAAAACACAAATCACATCTTTCTTTTTTAAAGCATTTTGCTAAAAAAAAAAAAAAAAAAAAAAAAAAAAAAAACACCTGTAGCTGATCAAGCAGACTGCAAAGCAGTGTTCCAAATAACTGCTACTCATCTAAATACATGCATTACAGTAAAGTAGTACACTGTGTCCTGTAGGGACGTCAGAACTCATTACCTAAGCAGTTACAAGAACTCAACTCACCTGTGCATGTGTGTGTGTGTGTCCAAAACCAGATTCGCAGCAGACACCTTCAGCTTGAAGGCAAAGGATTCTCCATTCTCCATCCCAAGACTCCAAAACCCCATAACCCCATAACCCCCAAACTTACCTTTTCACCTGAGACTACAAATGGGATACAGTAGAAAATGCTAAAAATGAACACGAGTAACGTAATGCAATCATGAAAGTCACTGAATGAATAAACATACTAAGGGACATGCATTACGGCCTGCAAGGCTTCTGTAGAGCAGGGCCAATGCATTGCTGTGCTAACATGATCTCTTTTGGCTGGAGTCCATGACAAGGTGGCTGGCAAAGGACTGACCTTCCTGTAGGGACAGAAAAGAGGGAAATTGTGTGAAGCCTCTCGCTATGCCAGTGATCAGGAGATTGGCAGGGCCATCCACAGCGAGATAAGAGGGCATCGGTTCTGGCAGCATTTGGGGAGGGGACAGACATACCCATTGAATGCACCTGGTGGGACTAGCTTAACTCAGCTTATCTTAGCATTGCAAGCCATTGGGTTAGTCAGAGGAATAGCTTACAACCATAACGTTGAAGTAGGAATATCTGGGGTAGTGTAACGTGTATTGGGCAGGGGGTGTTGGCGTCTTTTCAGATTCAGTTTCAAAGGTGAAAGGTCAGAAGGGGCTATGTATGTGACTACAGGCTAGGTTAGAAGGGGTTGGTTGAAGTTTAGTTGGGCAGGAGGGGGAGGTGAACGGAAATTGGTTAGTACTTTAGTAAGTAAGGAGAGTCAGACACAAAAATGGTTGTTAGTACAGTTACAACAAAGGTTTGATTCATACAGCTGAATTAGTAACAGACTTTGGTTTTAGTAAATTTAGTAGAATAGTCAGACCAGACAGGTTAGATCATCAGAAAGGACTTCCTGTCCTCTGCTGTTTGGATTGAGAACCAGATTGAATTGGTCTAAATTGTTTCATCAATAAGGGATATGCGTTTGCTTAAGAAGAAACAAAATGATCCATTCAAGCTGATTAGGTGACACAAGCCATGCACACAGGAATGAGCTCATGGGGAGGGGGGGAGGGGGGATTATGGGATAGCTTTAGCAGACAATAAAACACCACAACAAACAAACAAACAAACAAAAAACAAACAAAAGTACCCAAAGGGCGAGCTAAGCAATGAAGAGGGTCATTAACACAAAGAGCAAAAACCACAGCAACTCAGTAATGCGAAAAAAAAACATACACACACCCACACACACACTCACACAGAGTTTGTTACAAGGTTAAGGTGATGGTGACAAACGCAAACAGAAGCATACACACACACAGACAATAAGAGATGAGAGATAATGGGTGGGCACACGTCTCAAACGTGTGCACTTGTGTGTGTGTGTAAATCTAAAAACCCACTGCAAACACAGTGATTTTGGGCAAACTGAAACATGGCAACGACCCTCGATGGATGCGGATGGAGAGGGTAATGCAGGCTAGGCAGCATGCCAACGCAAGAACAAGGCCACTACACTAGGCTGACACTGGCACTGGGACCAGGATGGCCGTTGGAGGGACCATCCCATGGGTCACCACAGACAAACACAAGGGGAAACCAAACCCAACACAAAGGAGATGGAGGGGGGGAAAGGGGTGGGTGGGGAGTGGAAGGGGTTGGGGGGTTAATAAAAGGAAAATCTCAGAGAAGGGAAAGACTCGACCAGTCAGTAGGGAATCGGAGGAGGTGATTAAAGATATTACTGTACTTAAGAATTATGAATATTACAAATTCCAAACAAGACTCTATTGTACTTTCTGTAGATGTGACTAGTAACAGGTCATCTGCATACACTCTATAAATAGAGCTACATTGTTGGCATTAAGTCCTTCAAGTGTATTTCCCTCAGGAAGTCAACTGAGTCGTATTAAAGGCTAGAGCCAGATAAGCGCTGGCCAGACTCAGTATTGTGACACCCCTCAAGTTCCTCTATGGACTGGGCAACTCTTTCCTGCTTTTAGCCTTTTCCTTTTGTTCTTCTTTAATTTGGCAAGGTAGGGAGTGAGGTCATTTTTTTTAGTTTGTTTTAGTATGTTACTGAAGGAAATTATAGGAGGGAAAAAAAAGAAAGACCTGGTATAGGCACTGAGGGGGTTAAGTGGATCTATACGGGTATTAGAAGAAATCATATATGTATGCATATACATGTATACACAATGGATATATATACACATACATATATACTCAAAATGTAATTGATCTAATAAAAAAAAAACAAGGTAAATAAACACATAAACAAACATAAATGTAAGGTTGTTTCTAGAGCATGCAGGGGGACTAGGGGCCAGTAAAGAGTTAGTGTTAGTGTTAATGGGAACAGCTGATCGCACACAGGACAGCCTTTACAGAAAGTACTGTATACAAAACAAATGATTGCTTCTAAGAGCTGCCATTGGTCCGGTGACAGGCAGTAAGGAACTACAAAGGTAAGACTGTTGGACCAGAGAGAAATAGAAATTCCACAATCTTTCTTTCTAACCAATGTTTTGTAGATCATGCAGAGAGTACATATTAGCAATGTACTGTACATCTCAATGAAAAAGGAAGCAAGTGGATAGGATTTCTTTAAATTTCCCTGACCAAAGACCCCAAACCAATAAGGAAGGAGCTCCATCTCTGAGTCTGTGCGAGTGTGCATGAGGCATCACACATCCCTTGGCGCTAGTTGGACATGCCCACTCTACGACTGTGTGAGTGTGTACAATTCGATGCCATCACACATCCCCTGGCCCTGGTTGGACATGCCCACTCAACCCTAATCATTTCAGCGTTAGTTGGGGGCAGCTGCCCGCGGCCGAGCCCTACCCTGCCATGCTCTGCCTGCCTCCTAAATCAGAGCCACTGTGAGTGTAGGCACGGGTCAGGCAGGCAGTGATTTAAACGCTGCTTTACGGCCGCCTTGCCCCACAGTAAATCATGGGGTGAAAATACTGCTGCTGATGACTGCTCGGGGCTTGCCAAGCGAGTAATCTTACACTCCCTTCCAGGTTTGTCTCATGGGGAGCCTCGGGTTAAGCAAGGCAACAGCATTAGCTCACAGCCCGCTCGCTGGTGGGCCAAATCACATTTTCTGTGTGGGGCTTGTTTGGGGTGGGAAAAGGCTGATTGACGCACAGGAATAGCCAGGTAGGCTGGCTGAATCTGTTAAAGAAAGACATTTCAACGCAGACTAATATGCTGCAAGTACTGTAGTAGCTACTGTACAGTATAGGCCAAGACTGGAAACACTGTAATCATTGCCATGGGATATTAGTCATGTCAGAGACTGTCGCTGAGAAAGTTTAACTAGCTGGTTCAGACACAAGTAATAATTGGGCATCTCTCGTCTCAGACAGAATGCCTCTCACTCCCAATCCAAGTCCAGAAGACCAAACTGAATGATGAACACTGACAGGACACCGACAAAAAAATGAGTGTGGCTCATTTGTAAGTGTTTTCTGGGCATACCTGTATGTGAGAAAAATCCTACAGGCGACTGAACGCCTCTGGCAAACACCAGGCTTGGCAGAATTAGTTTGTCCAGACAGACAGCCGTGGATGTCTGTCTTGTGATGGATGCAGTGTTACTGCCTGTTACGGGAGATGTCATGCTGAAACCTTTCTTTCTTTCTTTTTTTTTTTTTTTTGCTTAGGAAAAAAAGTTGTCTGTGTACGTTCACTTCTACATTCAGCAAGGGGTGAAAATACACTTCTATTTTTTTAGCATGGTACATTTTTAAGGATTCTTTATTTCTTCATACGGATTGTAAGGATTAAAAAAAAAAAAAGAAAAGGAAAAAAAAAGAAAACGTCAAAGTTCAAAATCTAGGGAAGCTCTAATGAACTAAAGCAGACCTCTTTGATCGTGTCAAACCAGATTGCCTGTTTTGGGGGGGCAGGGACACTGAGCATGAGTGGGACTCAAACCCAAGTACGGGGGGGAAAGAGCGTGGAGAAGAAAAAAGAATAGGGTGGAAAGTTCTTTTTTTTCTTGCTACCTTGGAAACCGATGAGAGTTTGAATCAGTAAAGGCAAACAGAATTCAAAGAGGAAACGGAAAACCCAGGGCAAACCAAAGTATAAGACAATTAGAATGATATCTACCATATAATGCAGTTTGTTTACCATAGCGTGTCCAATGCCTGCGTGCTTCAGGAAAGACAGGGGGAAGGGCAGAAAAAATAAATAAATAAATACAAAATAAAAAGTAAAATAAAAACAATGACAAACGGAGAAATCAATACTGGACACTTCATCCGCAAAAAAATAAAAGCTAGGATATAATGCCATTCCTCTGATTCTATAGAAGGCTTTCAAATGGAACATAAGTCTTTTTCTGTACTTCTTCTTCAGTGACATACAGACCATCCAAATAAAGAAATAAAGAAAGTAATTTCAAAGAATCATCCTAGGGTTGTGAGAAAAGAAATAAAATAAAATAAAATAAAACAAAAAAAATAGAACTGTTATATAGGTTAGTAAGTCAGTACGCAAGTTAAGTCAAAAACAACAGATGACTCACATTCCGTGAATGAGACAATGTTAGTTGTAAGGAGAACCAAACCACAAAAGGAAAGAAATCAAACTGGACATTTCTGAAGCTGTATGTTAGTAGGAGGACACAAACTTGTTAGCAAGACTGCCTCCACTCACAAGGGATTGGGTGGAAGACTAGGGGGGAGGGGACTGGTCTGAGGTGGGTTGGGATTGGAGGAAAAGTAGTATTAGTAACCATTCTGATTGGCTGGAGGAAGTGAAGCAAGTGATCTGCAAGTGTTGGGGCAAGAAACTAAGGTAGGGGCGGGCCTTAGCTGTGGTATTGGCCAATCCAAAGTACTTGTCAAATTAAGAGTCTCTGATATGGGTGTTGTTCTAGGTGAGGACAAGTTCAGTTCTGAGATTATTAAGAGCAAAAAGACATTTTGATTTTCAGTGAAACGGCAACAGTGCAAGAAATGCAGTAGTGACAGTCATACACTTTTGAACTGCCTATAGAAAAAATATCAAATGGTGCGTATGACAAGAAGAGTGTGTGAGAGAGAAGAGAGAGAGAGAGAGAGAGAGAGAGACAGAGAGAGAGAGAGAGTTTCTGGTGCATGTGTCAATGAATTCTTCTTGACTCTGGACATCTGAAAGAGAGATGTGTGTTAGTCACGTTTTAAATCATTTCCAAAGCAACAGCTAAGACCCATGCTAAGCGACAATGGTAAGCTGGTAGAGACTTTACACCTATTACATTTCTAATTATATATCTACAATTAGATATGTCATGTATTAATCAACAAAATTTTTTTCTTCTCTGTTTTGTCATATTGTCAATCAAACAGCTTATGACCTGCAATTTATATTTGCTAATCAAGAGATTAGTGTGTGTGTGTGTGTGTGTGTCTGTGTCTGTGTGTGTTTGCTAGCCAGAATAAGCACTCTGTCATGCCATCAGCGCTAAAGCTGGCAGTCATTACCCCAAAAACAAACAGCACAAGGTATGAGATACTAGCGGTGCTAATGTGCTAACTGGACGAGGCAAAGCAACACTCATTTATCTCATTAGCCTGCTAGCCTTCAAGGGCAGCTAATCAGCTCGTCTGCTCTCAGAATGACAGGCTCAGATAAGGCACACCATTTAGTGGTGGTTACATGATCACGGGTCAGACCTGAGTGTTCAATTAGGCTTTTTCACTGCTGAAGCAACCAAGGGGACAGAATTGCAAATGAGCTTGCTCTAAGTTCAGCTAAGATAAGCTAAGCTAAGCTAATGCTATATGGAAATAATGCCGACATTAAGATTGCATTATGGGATGGTACGAGTCATTGAGTGAGTTTTCTCCCACTGATCCAATTTCTGCTAAATGTGCTCAAGCAACGGGCAAACACTGTAATCTGGAATGCTTTTCTTGCAGGTAAAACAGAACGGTTCATTTCCATTTAGGATTGAGGCTAGCACAAGGATTATCCCCAGTCCGTAAGGATTATTGGGATGGAGAGGGGGACGGAAGGAGCAGTGACTTCATCTTTATTGAGCCGTGGGAACACTGAAACTTTTGTGTTTAGTTTTCTCATCACAAGTGTATCAGAGCATACTTTATTCAATACGAGGGAGGAGTGCAGGTTTGTACTACACACACACACACACACACACAGCTACAAAAACATTTACACACTTACCCTCACACACACACACACACACACACAAACACATTTGCACACACACACACACACACACTCACATAGAGTCTCGCTCAGAGGGAATTGACATATCTCTCTGTCAACAGTGCCCGACAGCAAAGGACAAGCGGCAAATTAGATGAAAGACGCTGACAGCAAATCTTAAGAGCAAGCCTTGTTCTGTGTCTCTATCACGGGCTTAGCGCAAAGACACGTGTAGCCGTCGGCAGCGGCGCTTCATCGACACGAACAAACCGAGTCGGAGCTGAGCAAATATTTGACGAGAGGTTTCTTTCTAAGCAGGCAATGGGGAGGGCAACTAAACTGACAGGATATTAAAAAGCCCAATGGAAGAGTGACACACACACACTCCTCTCGTCTCGCCTCTGTTCTCCTTAAGTATTACACAAACCTTTTTCTGATCCTCTTGCTACTCAGAGTGGTTCAATCTAACAAGTGTGTGTGTGTGTGTGTGTGAGTGTGTGTGTGTGTGCTTGTGCTTGTGTGTGTGTGTGTGTGTGTGTGCGTGTGTGTGTGTGTGTGCGTGCATGTGTGCATTTGTGTGTGCGTGTGTGTGCATGTGTGCATGTGCGTTCGTGTTTGTGTGTGTGTGTGCCGACATGTCTGGTGCTGGGAGATATTGCATGATACTGACTAGAGATGTGTGACTGCACATGTGTGTGTGTGTGTGAGTGTGTATGAGTATGAGTGTGTGAGAAAGTGTAAGAGGGAGATGGCGTGATGCTGATGGTTGAAATGCCACTGGTGCCTGTAGGCTTTTATCATACAGCTGTTGGTCGAAGGCTCTCTCACATATTCTCACATCTTCTACATACACACACACGCACAGTGAAACTCTAAACAGCCACTACTGGCAATCAGAAGTGTATATATATATATATATATATACTGTATATATATATGTGTGTGTGTGTGTGTGTGTGTGTGAAACAAGGAAGGCCACAGAAAATGCACTGCATTCAGAGATAGCGACAGGAGGAGGAGGAGAACCGGAGGGAAGAGAGGAGGAGAATGTCACCCACTAACAGAATCAGAGACACCATCAGACAGGGAGAGAGAGAGCAAGTAAGAAGAGAGAGAGAGAGAGAGAGAGAGAGAGAGAGAGAGAGAGCAAGAAAGAAGAGAGAGAGAGAGAGAGAGAGAGAATTCTTCTCACTCCTCCCTGTGCTTCAGTGCCACGGCCATGACAAAACAGCTCCACTCCAGTTCAAATCTGAAAAGCCCATAATAGTCCCCTGCAGTTGCCTTCTTTTCACATGTGCACATCTATGTTGCTATGACAATTAGATTTCCATTCTCATGGATATCAGAATTCCTTTTTGAGGCTGAAACGTGAAAGCTTTTTCCAGTTAAAAAAAAAAAAAAGAAAGAAAGAAATACTGGCAGCTAAAAACAGTGAGAGTATCTTTCATTGGCAAGCCAATGTTGAAGGAATTATCTGGAGTGAATCAACCCGTAGTCCTGTTGTCTGAGCCTCCCGAGAGCTGTCGACAAGTATCACAACGACAGCAGTTGGTACAGTACAACATAGACTAAATTCGCGAACTGGCCACTAATGCTAACAGATTAGGGCATGTCAAAACGAAACTGACATGCCCTCATTATTTAGCTTTTGTTACCGTCTCGCTAAATGGTCTACCGTGCATGAAAATCTGTCATTCTCCTACCTGTCGACAGCACTTAACAACGTGAAAGAACAGGCCTACGTGTTGATTCACTCCGGATAAATCCATTAACATATCTAGAATTCCCGATGATTACATTACACACACGCCATAAAATCGTAAAGCTTAGATGTTCCGGGACCGTTACTAGAGTGACCATTTCTGATCTAGCTGTTATTAGATACACATATTTCACTACTCAGCTCGGGATTTGTCTGCTGTCAAACACACACACACACACACACAAACACACACACACAGAGCTCCATCAGCTGCCCCTTCAGAGCACATAACATCTGCTATCTGGCTTCTTACACTCAATGCTTCCTGTCCACACACACACACACACACACACACACACACACAGTGTGTGTAGTCATTTATACTAATGGCTTGAGTTCTTTCCGGAGGACAAATTACTGCCACCGATCGTCACTTCTCCTCCAGACAGGAGGGAGGCCGACACAAAAGCCATCTGGCACTTCTGAGTGCATACGTTACAAACACACACACACACACACACACACACACACACACACACACACACACACACACACACACACACACACACACACA
>JAUCNH010000064.1:5755861-5766089 GCA_032353275.1 Sardinella hualiensis | reverse complement strand
GTGTGTGTGTGTGTGTGTGTGTGTGTGTGTGTGTGTGTGTGTGTGTGTGTGTGTGTGTGTGTGTGTGTGTACAGCAGGTATGGGAAGCAGTGCAGTGAGTTTCAGTGGAGGCCCCCCTTCTTTAGCAATGTCTCCTCCTCAAAGAGAAACGTTCCACGGCAAACAGGACTGTGAGTGAATTTCAGCCTCCCAGCTCAAGCTTGCCTTTCCTCTCCCTTCTCTTATTCCCTCATTTCAATATTCAGCTTTTTTTCTTCTTCTTCTTCTTTTTTCTCCCCGTGTTACACAGCAGCCGGAAGTATGAAAAGAGCACGGCGAAAAGGGAACTACGCTTGTCTTGGTTATGTCGGCAGACGACACAGGAGAAGCTTTCTTTGGTCACAAAATGAGCAAAACAAAAGAGGAAAAGAAACAAGAAAATGGCATGAAAGCAGACAAACAATGGAAAAAAAGTGTTCAATCAGTAGCCAAAGAGAGGAAAGAGTTACGAAATCAAATCAACCAAACAAACGCAAAAAAAAACGAGTGAAATTATTCCAGGGTTTGTGAGGCGGTGGCAGGTTGGCGAAGGCGCTGAGGATCGCGGAGAGGAAGAGCGAGGTGACGGGGAGTCAGCAGAGGATTGTGGGATAGGTCCTGGCTCAAGAGGAAGAGGTGCAGGGTAGCTCTTTCCGAGAGGAGAACGAGGAAGAGGAGGACAGGGCCGCAAAAAAGCAACATCAGACGAGTGAAATGGCTAACAAGCAGCAACACCATCAGTCTTTCTTCTCCTCCTTTTTCTCCTCCCTCTGCTCTTCCTCTTCCTCCTCCTCCTCCCCCTCCCCCTCCTCTTCCTCCTTGTCTGGCTTGTGGCAGTAGCTCTGCAGGAGCAGACGCAGGTGTTGCTGCAGGTGGTCGGGGCGCAGGGCTTCAGGGGTGTCCTCCAGCCGCTCCAGGTGAGTGTGCTTGCTCTGGCCGTCCCTCATCACAGTCCTCTTCTGCGTGCACGTCTTACGCATTCGGGTCCTGCGGGCCCAAACACACGGCAAACATGAGAGGCTCGTATCGCCTCAAGAGCAAGAGAGGCCAGGTTGGGGGTGTCTGATAAGACTGTTAGTGTATTAAAGGGGCAATGCAGATTTTAGTGGTTCTTTCACACAAGATCAAAGATTCTCAGACTCAAATCCAAATCCAAATGCATCTCATTTCTTTAGTTTATCATGCAAAAAAAGGTTTGACCAAAAACTTTAGAGTACATTAAGAATTCTAAAACTGAGCTTAAGGTCTAGTCATAAGGTCATAGGTCTAGTTTTGATGACAAACACGCATCAGAAATCACACATTTAAATTAATTTTGATTCATTAATTTTAGGATCATGAACACAACAAGTCTAAATCAGAAGCCAAGGTGAAGTCATTAGTTTACCACAACATTCTCATGAGATTTAGACTAGCGTACTGTATACCCCCATGAGCACCCCCCCCCACCCCCCCACCCCCCCAAAAAAAAGCAAAAAGCAAAAAGTTGTTGTGTGGCACGTCCTAATGGAAGTCCATTAGAGAGGAAATGAAAAAGTAGGTCATTTCCTGTATGTTAATGCCACGGTCACGTAATCTCAATCTCATGCCGTGCTTTAAAAACCACGCCACACACTGTCTCTGAGTGCCCTCGCTATGGGTCAGTCATGCTGCGGGGCAGAGACCATGAGCCGCCAGCCGACCTTTTCACCACCGATCCGTCCTCCTTCACAACCTCCTTCTCTACTAAATGAGGCAGAAGCACTTTCCCAAAGCCCCCAGCGTAACTCAGAGCCTACAGGCCGCAAAGGGAACACAAGTGGGCATCTACTCAGAAAAACGTTCTCTCTTCTAAAACACATTTTCAGTCTGTTCAAATCCATTTGATATTTCAGAATTGACCAGCATAAGCATGCAGTACAGTCTCTCTCCATTAAGAGTAATTATGTCTGACTCTCAGTAAAAGCTTACGATAATTATACTTCATTCGTCGTCACACCTCCCAGGGAGGGAGGGAGAGAGAGATATTCCCAGACTACTGAATGACCTTCCGGGTCATAAGACTGAAATGAAAGGGCCGATTGCACAGGCCCATAACGGGACACAGGCGGTGTGACATCAGTTTGTTAATTTAGCCACTGACCTTCTCAAAGTCGTCTTTGGCCGTGGGGAGATCGGCAGTCAGCGAGGGGTCACCGATCTGCTTCTCCATCCGCTCGCCCTGCACCACCATGGTCTTGACCACCCGACTGACCTTCCGACCCTGGACAGGCTCCGCCTCAAACTCGGAGGCTGTGGCCCCACCCAGTGTTGGTGGTTCGGCGACGGTCACCTGGACAAGATGCCAGCTTGGTCACTTTTGGGGTTTCATAGGCAATTCCAAGGTTGAGTATAAACCTATTTATTCATGCACTGAATTGGACGATTTCTCTCATGTACTGACCTAGGGTTAGGATTAGGGTCTAACCCTAACCCTAAACCTAACCCTAACCCATGGCATTGTACAATGGCTCATATACAGTAAAAATACTGTGAATAAATGACTTTGATATTCTGACCATAGATTAGTTATTAAGTATGAAACAAATGCTAATCAATCCATAGTCCTGCTGTTGAAGGCCATAGAGTACTGACGGTAGGCCAAAGAACTAGAATACTGGACCCAACATAGACCAAATAGTGAACTGGCAGCTAACACTAACTGAATGGGGCCCAGAAACTCCCCTTCAGTTTCATCTCCCTATGCCCCATTTGGCTAATGCTAGCTGCCAGTTCACCATTCAGTCTATGTCGCATCAAACTTTCTAGTTCTTTTTCCTACAGACAGCGCTCTATGACATCAGACTATAAGGCTATGGATTGAATCCCACCAGCTTTCCCCTTTGAGACAGACTATTTAGCAGCTGAAAGACACTCTGGGAAGTCTTATCAGAACTCACCGATGTGGCTGATGATGTTTGTCTTTGTTTTGAGGCCGACAGAGAAAGTGACATCACTCACCTCCCTATGGTCTCCCTCGCTCCGAACCACCGTCCGCTTGATCACTTTGGAGAAGCTGTCCGCGTCGTCCACGGTGACGGCCTCTTGTGGTGCCCCTTCAATCGTCACCTCCTCTCGCTCCACTCCATCAGCAGACGTGTACTTACGAATCACCTTCCTCGTGATCTGAAGTCAACCAGAGGACATCACTCAAGGACAACGCAATCCACAGCTGTGGTGTAGCCTTACACTGTATATTGTAATTAACCCCCCTAACTCAGGCTGTGTCCCCTTGTTCAACAGCATGCCAGTGATAAGCAAAGACTCCTTTGGGATACATATGTTATTCACCATTTCTTTTTCTTTTTTCACATGATTAAAGCAGCACATGAGAAGTCATTCACATCTTTTATTTGTGGAGTCTCTCATCAGAGGGTTTTTACCTTCTTAACCACCAGGTTTCCATGTTCATCTGTGTACTGCTCCTCCGTCACCGACTGGGGAAGAATCTCCGGCATCTCATCCCCCTGCAGGACAAACACGCACCTCAGTCATCCTGCACGCACAGCTGATGGTCGGAGAGGAAAGCACACGGCCAAAACCACTACTTCACCTCAAAGACTAAACACTGAGGGAGTGACCCTTGAAATGCATGTCTTGTTATAGAATTACTTCACAGTATATAACAAGAGCCATGAGCGATATGGGACACATAACAGGTCTACACTGTAAAAAATATAACTGTTACATACAGTAGTTTGATAAAGTCTGTTTGAAATAAATGACAAAAAAAAAACATAAATCTCATATAGTTTTTACAGTGTAGAGGCAGGATACAAATGAAAATGAAGCCAGAAAATCAACAAATGATGGAAGTAATGAAGCATTTTGTTGTCCTTCTCTTCAGTTAGCCAAATGCCTTTCTATTGTTCGTAACCACCTTTGCCATGGGTTGTGAACCAAGGAGAGGGCAAACAAAAAGAAAACGCGAAAAGCCAAATCACTTTCTCTTTACAACATCAGATACACACATGACACAAACTGAAGCTGCAGGACCTACTGTACTGTAACCAAGTCACACAGCCCACACCTGTACCTGGATTATAACTCTGCGGCGGACCACTCTTGTGGTCAGTATTTCCTCCTCTGAGCTATCGGACAGCATACCTAGCTCCGCCGCTATCTCCTGGAGGAGTTACAGAGATATTACTGGGTTTGGTGCAGAGGTTTCATTTGTGGTCAATGGCAGAGCTTGTTATGTTAGCAGCACTACACGCGTCAATCAAACCACAAGCACAGCACTCATTTGCTTTGGTCCTTCTTTTTCATTTCAGGGGTGTATGTGTGTGAGTGTGCGCGGTTTGGTGCTTCTTTGTCATTTCAGGGGTGTGTGTCAGTGTGTGTGTGTGTGTGCATGTGTGTTTTGGGGTAGTAGGTGTTGTGAGCTCGATTTGTAAACCTGTTAATTCATAGCTCAGTTATTCTATTGCTTCTACAAAAACACCATGGCTGAATCTCAATATCAACCCTACGCCTGAGGCCCTGCACTCTCAATGACATAACTGGCATACCTGGAATCCACTTCTTGATGGGCCTATTTCACGCAGCCCAACGCAGGGTAAAGTCACTTCCTGTGGTGCTATTGACAGCCAATAAGATCCTGAATTAGTGCACCAGAATTAATAACACCTGTGCATATCCTGTGACTTTTGGAGAAAATGGCTGCTATGAAATAGGCCCATTGGCTGATTCATGACAGTAAAATCTTTGATAGTGTAGGGCTTACAGTAAGTAGGGCATTAGGATTCAGCATTTTGTTGTTGCATGGATGATGGAATGTGTCATGGATAATGATAACACACTGGACAGTAGGTGGTGAGAAGGGACAATGGTGCATCAATGGTCATGCATTAGCCTGGTGCTAATCAAAGTAACGTATATGGGAGGAATGAATACACACATATGGATGCATGTGCAACACCAAAAAAAAAAAAAAAAAAAAAAAACACCACCCGGTAGTCCTTAAAGCTCATAACCATTTTGATTTGTTAAAATCTGCATTAAACTCAGTTATTTCAGATTTTAGGAACTGCAACTGTGCCACCACACTGCAGTTCTGCGACTGCACACTGCTCTTGATCGTTAAGTTAAACCCATGCATTATTCTGAAATCTGCCCAAAGGCTTTTGGCATTCCATGCTGACAAGAAATCTCAAAAGTTAAAAGTTGGTGTTAGCGCTTGGGAGGACTGCAAATGCAGGTTCAGCTCTGGGACGTGCTTCTTTGAAGGGAGGCAGCAGGGCACTCATGCACAGGCTCTTACCCTGCCCAGGGAATCTTCATCATCGTCATCATAATAATCCCCCTTCCTCGGGGGAAGCTCCTCGGCTCGCGTACCTTCGTACCCATAATACATTTTCCCCTCTTCGTCGTATTCATACTTCTCTTCTTCAGGCTCTAGAACAATCGGTAATTCAAGGTCATCACTGCCCATGGACACCGGCCTCCTGCCTTTCTTGAAGTAATGTTGGCTGGACAGGAAATCAAAGCTGGGAGTTCCTGGGAGCGACTCTACGTGGTAGGGTATATCGGTCAAAGCTTTCACAGCCTCTGCCTCTGGCTCAGGCTCAGAGACATCAGAGAATGATTGTTTGCAGTCAAAAAATTCAGAACCCTCAGAGTCCTCAGTTTTGATGCTGTCAGTGTGGACCAGTTGCTTCTGAGTAGGGGGATGTGCTGAGGTTCTCTCATCTGGCTTGAATGAGGCTAGAGTTTTCTCAAATTCAGAAAGAGCATGCCTAAAACCTGGTGAGGGCTGGGCTTCATAGTCAGGTGGTACAAGACTGTGACTGGGCTCAGGTGAAAATGAGTCACTGCTTCTAGGGGAAGGCGTGATGAAGTACGTTGATGTTTGTAGAGGGGATTCTTGTATATTGGGTGTGACTGCTCTATGGGTTGTTAAAGAATCATCCTTGAAAAACTCAAATAGGTGGAATGATTTTGCCTCTTTGCCTCCAGAGGTGAGCGAAGAGAGTTCATGTGGAGTTTTGATGGGACCAGATGACACTGAGACACTCTGATCTAAAATAGGTGCATCACCTTCACAAACAAGAGACTGAGTAAACTCTAACCCTTCTGAGTGTTGAGCTCTCTTAACCTGAAAAGAAACGTAGAAGTATCTTCAAACCATAGATAATCATGTAAAACCAGTTGTCGACAACATAACTTGCAATCTTGTGCCAGCCAAACCATGCAATGTATTAGTATTTATATAATCGGTATAAGATTGGTTAATTTAATAAGAACAATTACTATCCATGCTTTTTTACTATCACACATCTGAACTGATTGCATTCCTCTTACTGAAGTCTTTAGACATATTAGGGGTCAATCAGGTGGTGCCAGTCTGTCATTTCATATGATCAATCCATGGTTAGAGAGTCCAAAGAGGTAATCCAAGTTTTGAATATAATTCCACACTGCCACACCACAAAGGTAGACGGAGCACCACTGGCATGCGTGAGTTCTTACCCCTTCTTGTGGCTCTTGAATTTTAAAGTCAGGTAGTTCTTGAAGTGTGACCTCATCTCTTCTTTTGTGTTGAGCCTGTAGTTCCGCAGACACATGGCCAGTAGTCGTCTGAGCCTCTTCCTTTCGTTCAGCCTTCTTCTTTTTCTTCCTCTGAGCTTTCGGCTTTGTGACTATTTCCTCAACCTGTTTTAGCTTTGGTGCGCCATCCGTTGGTAAGTGGTGGTGGATATCTATTTGTTTGTCTTCTGATAAGCCAGCAGACAGGGAAATGTCCTCCGATTGCCCTTTACTTCCTTCAGATGGCAAGTGACTAAATGGCCGAGACTCATTTTCATCCTCAGTAGTGGACACAATTAGACCCTGCTTATGATCTTTTTGTGTGTAGGACACTACCAACTCTTTTTTGTCCTGAACAATGGGTACAGTTTGATCGTATTGTGTGCAAGACATGATAGACTCAGGTGATGAGGGACGGCCATCTTCTACTTCAAATGCTACGGAATACTCAAACACAGGTAGACTGTGTTCAACACTAAACGCTGCTGCCTCAGGTGAAGGACATCGGAGCACAGTTTCAACTGCCGATGACTTAGGCGACACTGATCTGGAGTCAGACTCTGAGTGCTGAGAACTGGGTGACACTGATCTGAACTCGGAATATGAGGGCCATGAAGAATCACCATGGAAACTGTATTCCGCTGTAGATTTAGTCATTATGGATCTATTTGTATCCCATTCAGGTTGATAACTTGCTTGACATTCACGAACATGTACTGGTGATGGAGGGCTAAACTGAGGAACTGGTGAGTCGGGAGAGAGGGTCCGTCTGTTCTGATTCAATGAATCTGGAGAGTCAGCTCGTCCTTCTAATGGCTCAACTAAGCTATCTGGTAAACTTACTATATGCTCAGGGATCGGAGAATCAGGAGACAATGGTCTGTGTTCATCTACTGATATCACTGACTCACAGGAGGATGCTCTACCTCCATACATGAACATAGAGTCAGGAGATGAGCGCTCATACTCTGAAGTGGTGTCGGGTGATAGGGATGTCAACTCACTCACTGTAGTCAAAGATCCTGATGTTTCTGAGATTGTCAGTGTAGATGAGAAGTAATGTTCTTCATGAAAATCTTCTGCAAGTCTTTGCTCATACTGAGTCATCTCAATCCTACTGCCTATAACCTCAAAAACACCAGGTTTAGGCAAGAAAGTCTCACCTTTGTACTGAGGGTCCAACACTGGCGACATTAGGTTAACTGGAACAGCCTTATGTGTAAATCTATACTCAGGCACAATGAAAACAGAATCATGTGAAGATCGAGAAGATCTGGAGAGTGAGCTTGTGGGTAATGTATTCTCTTGAGCCATTGTGATTGAATAATGCACATCTGTGGCCTGACAGACTGGGGAGATGGGTCTATGCTCTGGTATTGAATCCGGTGACAAAGATCTATCCTCAGGCTCTACCTCTACTGACACTGGTGACTCAGGCCTGTTTTCATAATCAAAGATATCAGAGAGTGCCGATTCATATTCTGTGTCTGATAAGATGGATTCTGGTGAAGAAGATCTATGCCCATACACAGCAAAAGAATAACAGGGCAATGGTGAATAGAATTTTGGAATAGGGGAATCAGGGGATAATGGCCTGTTTTCATTAAAAGATAGAGTTGACTCAGGGGAAGATGGTCTACTATTGTACTCTAAAAGGCTAAGGTCAAATGACTCAAAGTCTAGGTCAGATGTTACTGATTCTGGAGATGCGGATCTCTGCCCTGTAAAAAGAGATATTGGATCTATTATTGTAAACGAATACTGTGGTATGGGTGAGTCAGGCGATAACGATTTGAATTCATTAAGTGATGCTACTGATTCTGGAGAGGAGCATCTGAGATTAGTTATAAACATGGCTGATTCTGGTGACATTGGTATATACTCTGGGATTGAATCTGGTGATAGAGGTCTATCCTCAAACTCTGATGTGATTGATGCAGGAGATTCAGGCCTTTGTTCCAACTCGAGGAGTCCAGAAAACATTGGTGCATACTCTACATCTGATATATCAGATACTGGAGTGCATGATCTGTACCCTGTTGACGGTGGGATAATTTCTAGAAGCCATCGCGTAAACTCTGGAATGGGTGACTCTGGAGAGAGCGCTCTGCTATCATTTACAGATGCTATGGACTCTGGAGATGAAGGTCTCTCTTCAGTAGCCATGAGTAGGAAGTCAGAAAATGCATAATCTAAGTCAGATCCCACTGACTGTGGTGACTGTGATCTTGAGCCCATAGGAAGTCCTGATGACTCAAAGAATGGGTGCATAAATTGTGGTATGGGGGAGTCAGGCGAAAGTGCTTTCAGTTCACTGAGTGAAGCATCAGATTCTGGTGAGTATGTTCTCATAAGGAACTCAGAGAGCAATGGCTCATACTCAGATTCTGAGATGTTAGAACCAAGTGAATATGATGACATTGAGTCGGGGGAAGTAGACCTATATCTTGTGTTTGTGCACTCGTATATTGTTGGTGCAAATTCAGGTATGGGTGAATCTGGTGACAGCTTTCTGTGTTCATGTATTGACCCTGCAGATTCTGGTGAGGTAGGTCTCTCTTCAGTGGCCATGAGAATAAACTCACTGAGGGCATACTCTATATCTGAGGCTACAGACTCTGGAGATGCAGACCTTTGTCCTGCATGCAAAGACATTGGTTCAATTATTGTAAATGAATACTGTGGTATGGGTGAGTCAGGTGATAAAGCCTTAAACTCATTTAGTGATGACACTGACTCAGGTGATGACAGTCTGTTCTCTCTCAGTAACATGGCAGAGTCTGGTGAAATAGGTCTGTATTCTGGTATTGAGTCGGGGGACAGAGCTCGGTCCTCCAGATCTGACAGAATTGATTCCGGAGACTCTGCCCTTTTTTCAGGGTCTAATCCCTCGTCAAGCTGTACTGAACATTCTGAGATATCTGATTCTGGAGAAGATGACCTGTGTGCCTGCATGGAAACTGATATTTCAAAATGGGGATGTGAATACTCTGGGATGGGTGATTCAGGAGAGAGGGGTCGGTGGTCATTTACAGATCCTACTGAATCTGGGGAAGAAGGCCTTTGATCAGAAGACTTGGAAGTCACAATCAGTTCAATTTCAGCATCAGACCATCCTGATTCAGGTGATTCTGATCTGTACCCTGCTAAGAAAGTGGTTGAATCAACGAATGATGAAAATTGCGGTATGGGTGAATCTGCTGATAACTCATTAGATGATCCTGCTGAATCCGGAGATGATGTTCTGGGATCAGACAGCATTTGCATTGCTGATTTGGGAGATATGGGCCTAAACTCAGGTGTTGAATCAAGGGATAGAGATCTCTCTTTTTCTACTCCTGACACTACAGACTCAGATTTAGATTTGGGGCACTCAACTTCAGGTTTTGGTGCAGGTAAAGGAACATCATTATCTGCAGTGGATACCTGTTTATTGTTTTCAACTGTGCCTGGTTGAGTTTGAAGTGCATTAGCTTGTGATACTGAGAGTGCTTCAGAAAACTCTCTGTAGTCAATTTCTAGCCTGTGCCCTGTTACTTCAAATGTACCAGTTTTATCGCAGAATGTCTCCCCTTTATACTGTGGATCATAAACATGAGCAATGAAATGTGTTAGGTCTTCTTTATAAACAAGTTTGAATTCAGGTACCAATCTGGTATATTTG
>JAUCNH010000064.1:5696306-5707178 GCA_032353275.1 Sardinella hualiensis | reverse complement strand
CAGACTCCAGCTCTCACAAGCTATCCTATTAATTAATGCTTGATTACGGTATTGTGTCAGCTACGCTTGAGCTAATTACACCACTAGCACAATTCATTAGTTATAGTATAGTAGCACAACGCCGTTAATATGGAATTTAGGATGGATTTGCAAACTAGCTATTACACTAGAAGGCAGCTGTCTCAGAGATAAAGAAAGCCATAATAAGACAGTTTGTGGTCTAAAGTGAATAATGGGGTGATGTCAGTTGTATAAATATTTATCAGATATCAGCTATCAGCACTGAAGTGTCTAAAATTCTACTTGATTGAAAATCGGAGAACCAGAAACCAGAACTACATAAATTAGCGCCAATGCTAACCTTATGCTAATGTTCTGGAAATAAATGGAATCTTGTTCATTCTAGAAAAATCTCACAGTACTGTATATGCACAGGCAGGACTTGGCCAGGAGATCGTGCAGTAGGTACTGTCTGTGCTGGGTGGCTGAGGAGCGAGGCCCAGTCGTGGCCTGTCATGTGAGGGGGGTGTCATATTAAAGGGTAACAGCTTTGGCATTTTCAGGGGTGTGTGAGGGAAGCCAGGAGATAAGCTTTACTACGGTGTATAAGATCACCACTTGGGCAACTTGGGAGTTCTATTACCCCTCAGACATCTAAACTGTTTTAGTGTCCTCCAGTGCACTTTAGTGTCCTCCTCTCAATGTATACCCTTCAGCAAGTTTACTACCCAAACCTTACATTGGAGACCAGCGAGGCACATTATCTTAAGATACTGTATCGCTTCAATGTAATGGAAGTGATATAAAAATATATGAAACAATCAGTAATCCTACAAGTGATATACTACTAGCCACAGAAACGAGCCAAAGGTAGGTTGTGGCTAAGACAGAAACATAACCAACTCTGGGCATTTTCTTTGTCCACATTGGCCTACTGTGACACTGTGCTCCAGTATACTGCTGCATACAGCACAGTACAGTGCTGCTAACTAGTGTCTTTCAGACATACTCCAGTACTGTACCTCCAGCAGCTAACCTCCCCCTTAGCCAAGGCTGGGCTCCAGCGCTAGCAGAGTAAAGGTGACCTACCTTGGTGGCCGAGTCCACTGTGGCCCCCCTCTCCAGGAGCTCCTGGACCAGGTCCACGTGGCCCTCCTTGGCGGCCAAGTGGAGCGCGTTGAGCCCATTCTGCAGGGGAACCACACAGGCAGCAGGCGTCAGTTGCACTCACCCCCACAAAACACCCAACCATCCCACCACCAGCCAATAAAGAAAGAAAGGACAGAGAAACAATGAGAGAGAGAGAGAGACAGAGAGAGAAAGAGAGAGAGAGAGAGCAAGACGAGAGAAAACAAAACAGTTTCCACAAGGTGAGGGCTCTACCTCAGGGTCCATAATCTGTGGCTTATCACGCTCTCCCGCTCCACACACACATACACACACACACACACAAGCACACACAAGCACACATGCACGCAAAAGAAGAGGGCAGCTGAAAATATCAGCGCAATGGCTGGCGGTGGTGGGAGTTGCGCTGTGTCATGCAGCCAGAGAGCCGGGCCAGGATCCACAGGATTAATTATGTAGTCGTGATATTAATAAGCCCCGCTGGGCCCCAGGCCACCTGGCCCTGCCCCCACACCGCCACCGGACACTGGAGATGGAGGAGAGGAGAGGGGCAGGAACTCTACAGAGCTGGACAGGCTAGTCTAGACTAGACGGACGTCTTCATTTCAAACTTTATGTGGAGTTGTACTGCACTGCTGCTGGAACATGGCCGCGCAGAAACGTCAATGTTCCAAAAGCACATTAGCACAATAGAATTTCTGATGGGCAGAGAGAATTCAGTAGATGAGGGTCAGGTTTTGAAGACTACTGTATTGTTGTGGTATTAACTTTCCCCTTCAGTGAACTACAAACATCTCATAATGTATTTAAAATGATGAAATAAATGTCAACATCAGGGCTTGAGGGTTGCTGTGGATTGTGTTGTCCTCTCACCTCTTCACTTATAATTTGGTTTCTGTCAAAATTCAGTTGCTAGTTTGTTTGTTTCCACCCATTCATTGCTTCATTTATGAATTTATTCAGCACCTCAAACTGTGAGCCAAGTGTGACCAAAGCATCAAAGTGGAGTGTGTGTGTGTATGTGTGTGTTTGTGTGTTCCTGGTGTTCCTGGTGCCCTCACACAACACCACACACTCCAGAATGTTCCTCTACTGCGGTCCAGCTGAGCTTGTTATCCCCCACAAGGAGGAAGTGGCTGTTTATTTCCATGTCATGGCAGTGAAAGGATCACAAAGAGGCCTAGCAGGCAAAATGAAGATTACTTTTTTTCCCAATGTCACTTGAGTGGGATTAGGACTAGGATTAAGAAGGGCGCCATTTGATGACTTTTGCTGGCGGCTGCTTCTGCTGCAACCGCCCAAACACACCTGATCTGGCTTGATTAGCAGTAAAATATGGCTATAGTCATGATCTAGGCCAAACGTACGAGGGAGGACACCAGGATTGTATGTTTTTCGTCTATGTCACACTCATAGAACCTTCTCTGCAACTCGAGTCCATAAAGTTGTTAGTGGCTCCGGTCAAAGAGCAAAATCAAACCAGACGTTAAACTCATCAAGTGTGACAAGCTGCTGCGTCTACTGGCGCCTCCTCCTCATATCATGTTTTTACTGGGTGGCCTCCTTGCAAGGAATCATGTGGCTTTGATGTCTGATAAGCTTTCATATCCTTTTTTCTTGAAAGTATCATAGCGGTGCCGGCCTGCCAGCTAAGCAGTCATGTAGTCATGCTGAATTACATGACACAACATAATTATAACGCAAAGTAGAAATGATCACTTGTGTGGTCAGGTCTGCCCTGACACTGCCAATAGTGTTTTTATACTGTAACAGGAGCTGCTGTAGGCATAATAAACACACAAAAAATGAATTTCACATTACATGCCACCGTTTAATTAATGTCCGTTCCACATGTTGAGATACGATAATCGAATGGCCAAGCGGGGATGGGGTATTGCTCGACTCTTCTCCCAAAAGTCCTTTCCCCTGAGGATAGCTCATCTAAAAAGGTCCAAATAAGCCGGCCATTGGGGTAACCTAATAAGACGCTTTATGGCCCTGAGGGAGCTCGCACCAAAAAAACTCCAATTCCCCAACTTCCCCAACATGGGACATTTGTCTTCTTTGCTTCATGCCCCACCCCACACAAACCCTTTCGGTCAATATCTCATTTCCTCCAATTTCCCCACTCTGCCAGACGTTCCCGTCGTTCCACAGAGTGCTCCTTATTTGAGGCCTGCGCGGGTCCTGCTCATTGGGGCAGATTGGGGAAGATGAATCTGTGCAATCTGCTCCTATCCAGAGGAACGATCAGGGGCAAACTCAGTGTCAGCCATTACAGAGGGGGCGCGGGGTGCTGCTGCTGCTGCAGACACTAGCTAGTGGAGGGAGGACTGGGGCTGGGTCACATGTGCTAGCTGCTACAGCGCATGGGGCTCACAGCAATCCCACCAGTATCTCTGGAAAGCTTTGGCATCAGAGCGCTTCTTTGATTCTCTTATTAGCATGTATTACAGCTGATACTACAAATGTGATTTGTTGATTTTTTGGGGGGATTAATCAAGTAGTTGTTGGGGTAACATGGTGGTGGTATTTCCCAAAGCCTTCAAATGCCTTATTTTGCCTGCATGCCATAATTATCTTTGTTTGAGGTTTTTTGTTTGATACAGGAATAACTAATAACTATATTTGAGTTGCCATTGGTTTAAATAGTTGCCAATAAAGTGTTTTAAATTGTGCTTCGGTAGTGTAATCATTCATTTAATTGACATGAGCCCCATTTATATTCATCTTACATTATAAATTGTTCATTTTTTGACAGTCTTGACTTCAGTGTCTGATAACTTGATAATCATTCTCATTAACAGCTCCATCTCAAAGTCTCTAATGTGTGAGCACATCTTAGTTAATGGAAGCAGAAAACATTAGCCAGGCTAGCGCCGCCTATTGGTTCCAGTCAATTTGATTGGCATCCACCATATAATAAGTAAACTAACAAATCGCTTTCCTTTGCTTTGGCTGCCCAGGCGGACGAACAAATTAGCGAACAGAGAATTCAAACGATGCATTCTAGTGCGTACCATACGTCAAAGCCAAACAGTAGTGATTGCTTGAAGCCACGACCAAAGAGTAGCGATTGGTTTTAAGTAGGTAGTATCTGCCCACCGTCAATGAGGGCAAAGCAAACAAATCTAAATCGTTCTTGCTCAGACGCTGTATAGAACAAAGAGAAATAAGTGGCTTGTACAGTACATCAAAAAAAAAAACATAAGAGTAGGACCCAATCACAAGAACCATACCTCCAGCACTAAAGTAGCAGACACTTCCTCTAGACTGAATCTGAGGCCATATACGTTCATCTGTTTTTATACTTGTTCATGTCCATCAGAACACTGAGCAGTCCATTTTCTTTTTTCTTAATTACTTCCATCTTTGCTTTTTCTCTTCTTTCTATTCTTTGCTTTCTTCCTTTCCTGTAGTCTTCCTGTCTTTCTCTCATCTTGCTGGAGGTTATGCTTTATCAAGGGATCCTGAAGGGAACCATCCATCTTCCGTCTTACTCCCCCATAGTGTCCTACATTCACCCACAATGCATAGCAACAACAGCCTCACACGCACGCACGCACACACACACACACACACACCTCATACCACCCACTCATAGTATTACTCAGTGGGATAATTAAAGAAATGTGATTTCATTTAATGTCCTCTTCATTTATATTGACTGACATCTTGCTCCTGGATGATGAAATTGCCTGTACCTTCAGATGAATCTGAAACATGAAGTCTTAGAGGCAATTGAGCCCACAATAACATTACATTTTCCAAACATCTGGAGCTCCTTTGTCACAGTGTAGATCTACTAGGCCATTCAAAAATGATAAATACACCTTGTGAAATGAAAACATTTTGGCTATATTTGTCACACGACTTCCATTTTTATTGCACACTAATGTAGCTGTTAAAGACCTCTGAGCTGAAGGTGCTGGCGAAGGTGAATGATTGGGAACAGAACAATGAGAGAGCTACTGTACGCGACCCAGGAGGTCATGTCATAATATATGCCATTGCTCTTAGTCTTCGCTAGGCACAAAGAATGCATCTGCAGAGAGCACAAATATTATATTTCTATAAATAAAGTGCAAACATGAATCATTTTAACTGCTGTCTTGGGGATGCTGCCGCAGCCATATCTGTTTGTGGGGTTGTGGAGCTGGTCGAACACACTGTGATTGATCTGAAGGACGTTCAGGTGAGGAGAGTAATTGCTCGGCTACAAGTGAGCTTTCATGGTCACTGGAATTGAGTCTTAAATCTTCGCTCCACATACAGCATGTGGGGAATGGTTAGTTTTCGCACACACCACGACTGAAGTGAAACATATTTCAGACACATTACATTCCCATTAGGCTATAAACTAACTTGGCTGTCAATACTCTGTATAATGTCATTTCTTTTTTTCAATTCAACCTTTCCAGCCACATGTCTTTATATCTAATGGCCAAAGGACAACGACAAAGTCCACCACGCCTGTCAGTGGTAACACACAGTTGTGTGTTAAAGACCAAAACAAGTTTTATGGTTTCCTCTAAGGCTAACCCGTGGAGTTATAGGCATCACTGAAACTCTGAAGGCAGACAAGTCAAGGAGACACGTCAATGGCAAAATGGTGCCCAGCTCACATAAAAGATGAATCACTTCTGTTGCCAGGGTCTCCACCACTGTAAAGGGTTACTGGTGGAACTCTGCGGATGAATTAAGCCAGAATGGAGGCATAAATCATGGCTTGACAACAGCCATTGGAGAGGATGACTGATTTAACTACCTGATCTGCATCAGCTATTTTGCATAATTGCACCAGCTCCCCACACAACTAGGTCAACATTACCATCAAGGATGAAAAATGGCCAAAAATAGCTGGGAGATTCCATATTTTGCACATTTTTCAAAACAGCATTTAGCATACCAGTTCATAACAAAGGCTCCCATCAGATTTCTAGGGAATGTATTCTACAAACAACTGCTCTCCAAAAGAGTCTGATAAAAAAGTGACCTGGACATGTTGTTAAAACCTCTCGTTGTCTGCCATCATGGCACCTCAGCTTGAAGGTCACTGTGCTACTGTTTCAGATCAGTTTCAGAGCCACTGCATATATGGGGGTCAATGTGTCAGGAGGATACAGCAGCAGTTTCAGATTCAGTCCAAGACATGGAGTCAGTTTTGCTTTTGCAAAGACTTGTTGATATTTGAGCTCAGCAACCATTCAAATCCCACCTCAGCCATCCCACTCTTGCAGTACACTCCATGTCAGTTAACTAGGATTGTTTATGACTTCGCCTGGACCACTAGGCGTGATTCCCATTCCCATTCCTATTCCCATTCGATCCTGGACTGTGTGAGAACACTAGACTTTTTGAGGCCAGTCTGAGGCTGTGTAGACTGCTGGAGATCTGTAACAAGCAACTCCAAGATATCACCTTTAAGGGAGAGTAATCTGGCCCACAGCAGACACAGGCCTGCTCCACACTCGATATCAACATGAGTATATATACAGCAGTATACAGTATATACAGTATATATACAGCAATGCTAGGGGAGCCCCAAAAGGCCAGCACTAAATGTTCTCTACCCTAGTCCTGAGATGTATCTGGAGTGGTTCTACTTCACTTTGACATGTTTGGCAGGACAATACAAATCTTCTATACTCATATTCTAAGAAGTCCTGACAGACATGAGCATGTCCTCAAATTAGAGCCGGCCCCCAGCCCAGCCCACCGTGATAAAAAGCATTTTTTGGCCTGGGTGCCCAAGAGGCGTGGAGTACTGTAGATACCCCACACCTTGTCAACGCAACATGACTACCCGCCCGCCCGCACGCCCCTTGTGACCACTGTTTGTCGGGCCGGGACATAGCAACGGTTGCCAGGGTGGGGGTATTTATGAGCGATCGGCTTGCAGAGACCTCACACAGTGGTGTGCTAATAGGCGCTCGCTGTGGGCAGACACGAGAGTAGCCTGGAAAAGGCAACAGAGAGAGTGTGTGTGCAGCAACAAGCAAGCGTGATAACTCAAGAACTGAGGAGGGGACTTAAGTGGTGTAAAGGCGCCCCTAACTCCCAAATAGTTCCACGGTAGTTCCTGCAATTCTTCCAGTTCCCACTCTGGGACCCAGTGGGTCCATTTCTTTACAGGCTCACAGTATCAAGGGGGCTGGATATACAGTACAGTACAATGAAAGGCAGCCATCTGTGTTCCACACAGAGGAAGCAAAAGGAGCATGAAAGATTCACACTGATTCCTTCTACTGTCACAGTAGGCGACTAAGCTTCAAAGACCAATGTGTGGGTATTGATGATACTTGCATATTGCAGTTCTAATAATTGCAAATTAGATAATTCATCATTATTTTATTGTGAGAGGCAAATATGCAATTCACCCAACCAAGAAACATTACCATATGCACAGGCCAATAACTATAGGTGTAACCTGATTAGAAAGAGTGCAGAAGTATTGGGGAGGATTAATGCCCTTGGAGCGTAGCACCCCGTGCATCAGTTGATGGAATGTGTTTACTGGATGTAATGGGGACACTAGCAGAGGAAGCTCTGGCATCTGTGAGATACCAGGAAAAGCTTCCTGCTGCTTAACAATTAATCACAGACTCTCAAAGGACCATGGGAAGTGTAGTTGAATCGG
The DNA here is from genome assembly GCA_032353275.1 of Sardinella hualiensis. Taxonomy (NCBI): domain Eukaryota; kingdom Metazoa; phylum Chordata; class Actinopteri; order Clupeiformes; family Clupeidae; genus Sardinella; species Sardinella hualiensis. The sequence goes on along the minus strand of JAUCNH010000064.1, from coordinate 5,699,410 downwards.
CGCTGGCCTGGTTTCAGGATATGTGTTAGGATGCGAGGAGGCAAAAACATTTCTGGGACTGTGTCATTTTCAGGTTAGCCTCTCTGCAGTATGCTCCCGCTGTTCCCTTCTGTATAAATGGAATAATATCCCGGCAAGTGCTGGTGACAGGATATTGATGTCCAAATAATTAAAAGTTAGAGAGAAGAGAGAGAAGACCAATTATTCAAAAATGTCCTGGCGAACACACTGCTGAACACATCTGAAAATACCGAAGCATGATTCTGCAGGTGTATGACTTCACAAAGATTACAGCTTCCACAAGGTCCACTGCAATCCTCCTGGCCATTTGTGGATGCATCACCTGCACTCTGGATAGCAAAGCAGCCATGAAATACCTTTCCTACTCTGCCGTTGTGATTCAAAATCATTGAGGCTATTTTGGTCTTCATTTGCATAGCAAAGCAGTTACATATCTGCAGCTCTACAAATAAGCAGAAATACCTCCTGGATTCCCTAGAGCAAACAGTGGCCAAAATAAAGGCAACTTGGATTCAACCAAGGGCTGGCTGTCCACCCCTCTCTTGACCTTATCCCTTCTGGCTGATTTGTAGGCTTGAGGCGGCAAGGTGTATGGAGGAGGTCTTCACGCTCGGGCGAATTGGGTCTTAAATCTTCCCGTGGAGGAGATCGCTAATGAATAGCGCTGAGCCCATCTCTGCCATTTAGACCACTTAATGGGTCTCCGAAACAACCGCTGGTTCACGATTAGAAAACCAGACAGGCCGTTTGCATCCAATACAGCACACGGAATGCCATCTCAAGATCCGGAGATTTCTGAGCTCACCTTCGGATGTGTTACCGATGTGGGTGGCTGAACAGGACAGCGTGTTGCGGTACGAGCGTGACAGATGGGGCAGAATGAGGTGGTTTTGCCGGTCCCTGATGAGCTTGAGGAGGGAGTGGCAGGAAGGTCACTCTTGTCACTTTAGATTGATTAGCGAGGGAGTTGCTGAGCATGCCCAGATCCCCTGAGCCTTGATGAGTTATTGAACAAGCAGGAGGTATGTGGGACAGGGATGATCATTCACTCGCAAGAAAGGTGATCAGCATGGGATGTGTGTGTTGTCCACCCGTGGCTGTGCTTTCATGTGTCCATGCTGTTTGTGTGTGTGTGTGTATTTCTGTGTTTGTGCATGTGTACAGTATGTGTGTGGGTGTTTCATTCCTACCTGATTGCAGGTACTGATGTCCACACCCCCCTTCAGGAACTCCAGGACCTTGTCGATGTTTCCCGCCCTTGCCGCCCTAAGGAAGCTGGTATTGCTGTCCGACTGGAAGACAGAATAGAGAAAGCAAAAATCGTTAGGCCACAATATAAAAAAAAAGGACAGCTAAAACTGTCAGTGTGGGTGAACCAGGGCCACAATCACCATCTTCAACCCATTTTATTGTCACATGGAATTGCAACATTACAGCATGTGCCATAAATTGCGCTGGAGAACTTGAACTCCGTCTGCTCTCAGACTCCCATTATAAACAGATGAGCTCCTGAGACCCATTACAGCTACAGTCTGTTACCACCCCAAAGCCTTCAGGCACCAACAGACTTTTCTTCAAATTCAGGCATACACAAACACACACACACACACACACACATGCTCACACACCTGCTACCAATGGTCATACTCTTAAACTGGACACAGTAAGTTCTGTGTCGGGACCACATGGAAATGCAATATGCTAAGAGGCAATTACTAGTACTTTGTGAAGTCTGCTACCTGCTGCTACCATTTCCACTGCAGGGGAAACTTGAAACTGCAAGGGAACTTGAAACCCAGGGCTTAACAACACATCTGAAATGCTTTCTGATAATCAGTACTCAGTTATTTGTGGATTCTGATTCAGGTTTCAGTATATCAAATCGCTGGATTCATATCAGGGGTTATAGCTAGCTAGTGGCTGTGATATTGGACTTTGGGCTGCTGTTTGACCCCTTCGACCTTCCGAGATCACTTGATTAGCTCAAACACGGCATAATCTCTGCCAATGTCGGGACAATGTCGGCCCTCATGCTAAGCCATAAATAGCTATGTGCTAACACCTTCATCAGAGTGGGCTAATCCCCACTGAGGGCTGACTCTGTGCCCACATTGCCCATACTCCAAAGTACATGACCCCCTCCTGACGGGCCTCACTCACGTCACGGACCAAAGGCACACATGGCTGACGTGAGGAAGGAACCAGTACAGGCACAATCCTCTTCCCCTCTCATTCTGCAGGAGACAGATTTGCAGTGTTGTGTCTGCTTTTAGACCCAGACGGCAAACACTGGCTCTTCCTCTGTCCTCCTCCGCACCACCATCATCATCATCACCATCATCGACAGCTAAAACAGGTCACTGTGTGCCGCACAGCAGAGTCACGTAACAAAACACACTCTCCCCTCCCGCTGGGCACCCCGCTGGGCTGACACACTCGCTGCGTCGCTCCATACCTGTCAGGTAAGCAGCACTCAGACACGCTGACAGGGCTTTGTCTTTTTCTCCCTCGCTTAGATCACCTCTCTGCTTCTCTCCCCATCTCCTGCCGCCATGAAGCACTTTGGACTAAAGCGCCTGCCAAATACCCTATTTACAACTGACTATGACTGCAACTATAGTATCAGCATAGAGAGACGTTTACAGTTCTCTCTCTCTCTCTCTCTCTCTCTCTCTCTCTCTCTCTCTCTCTCCTGTTGTCCCTCTCTCTGTGTGCCCGTGATCCCTGTTGTTTCCACTCCACAGCGATGCTGCATGAATATTTCAACACACCGCACTTTTGACCCATAAATCCCTGCTGTCGGCTCGACCGCCTTTGCCTGGCAGAGGAGGAGGCTGGGGGCCAGAGGCATGTGCGATGTGTGTGTGTGTGTGTATGTGTGTGCGTGTGTGTGTGTTGTACAAAGTCACCTTTGTTTGGAGAGCATTTGATTTGCAGTCCAGCACAAGTGCAGCCGTCACTGAGTGTATCAGTATAGATCAGGACTGTAGCTGCAATATTAGCCACATAGAGCAGGGCTGTAGCTGCAGTATTAGTAGTATAGAGCAGGGCTGTAGCTGCAGTATTAGTAGTATAGAGCAGGG
>JAUCNH010000064.1:5456555-5471955 GCA_032353275.1 Sardinella hualiensis | reverse complement strand
TGTGTGTGTGTGTGTGTGTGTGTGTGTGTGTGTGTGTGTGTGTGTGTGTGTGTGTGTGTGTGTGTGTCCAGAGGCTGAGAATGCATGTGTGCATGTATGTGTGTCTGCATGTGTGCATGCATGATTTTGGTAGGGCAGTTATTTCAAAATACCACAGTTATCCTGCCAACATCTATTACAATGGCTGTTATTCAATTCCATTGTTTGTATTGCTTCTGTTGAGAGGAGATCTAAAATAAGGATTTGCAACTCAGAGCTAGCAAGGCTAAATTCTCTCACATTTTACTGGGAAAAAACATTTAATATCATGTGGGTCAGTCAAAATTAATCAAAGACAAAAATTAGTTACCATCTTGTTATACATCAAGAGTTGACCTAGGACTAATTTTTAGGCGCAAATAAAAACTTAAGCCAAACATTTCTCGCATACTCTTTCAATTAAGAAAGACTTAGTCAATGACAATGTTCTGGCTCCTTGCAGTCTTGGCACTGTGATCCGGAAAAAGCAGTACACTACGGCCGAGCCAAAGTACTTGCTGTAGTAAACCATGACGAGCGAAATACTGCCTAGCCCTGGCGTGTCCCGTAGCTTTAGCAGAGCAATTACAACTTGTGTACTAAAACTTGGAGTTCGTCTGTCTGTCTGATCTTATAACATGGATGCAGAGATTTTTGCTCGGCTGTTGAAATACAGTAGCGCTGCACAGTAGGCTAGAAGACGTTGTTTTGTTCGAAAGATAGAAAGCCACAAGTTATATGGCTTATTTAACTGAACTTTTTCATGTAGCCTACTACATATTATGTAAAACTGAAAAAAATATAAACTTCCATGCTGACATCATGACAACAAACATATTACATGCCTTTAAATGTTTCCTACTTGCCCCTGATGACAAATAAACTGTTATGAAAAAAGAGTTTAGTGATTACCTACTTTCTTGTAATTAACAAGAATGTAATTACTCTTACCAAGGCTGTTCGTTGACCCATCCATGTTCGAAACTCCAACTACTTGTAAGTCACCGTTTCCCTGGGAAGCAGAGAATTTCATGTGTTTCCCATCCTGTTAGAAAGACTGAGGACTTGACAGAAGTGAAACGCACTAACGTTAGCGCCAAACGCGATTTCTCCAGAAAAGGTCTAGGACATGCACATGGCTTTGACAGCGTGCGTTGTGTTGCCACGGCCCCGCTGTACTGGAGTAGTAGTAGGCTACCAAAATCATAAATCCAGGAAATGAGTTGCGTATCTTAGAGGCAAGTGCATGATCACACGGAAAGCAAGTATGCTTAATACCGTTTGGAGGACTCCACCTTTATTCAAAGAAGATATCATGTTACACAACATGTACATAACATGTGCAATTCATGGGCGTTTAATGTTACAACTTGAGGTATCTGGAAAGTTAGTTTGGTTTGCGTTCTTCAGCGTTCAAGTCAAGTCATTTTTTCCTGTAGCGTAGTGCCACCTAGAGGTAGCAGAATGCCCCTCTTGTTCGCGGAACCACTTAGATCGCCTCGGATTTGGGGAAGACTTTTCATGACGGAACAGGAAGTACAGTCACCGGCATGTTGCACTGTTTTAAAGTCATGTTTGAAGGAGAGTCCGTGGACAAATAAGATTTAGTTGACATTCTCATGTCAGTCAGTTGCTGGTAAGGTATACTTTGTACCATACTTTATGCAATGTTACATCTACGATACAGTCTTTCAAAATGCGCCACATTTTTCTGCATGTTGTGGCAGCTTAAAATTAGCTTACCAATATGAAGTTGCCTGCTTACGTATGTGAATCTGAATGTGAATAAACACGTGTTCTTCAGAAGTCAGATATCTACAGAAATCAGATGATTTGTTGCAAAAAATAGCCATTGTCGTTCGTAACTCTGCAACCCAAATAACGTTACCTTGCTGTGTGTGCAACATGCTCAGCTAGTCAACGTTATGCAAACCTTAACATTTTATGAAGTAGTTGTCCTGACATGTCATTCTCACATTTCACCGTCTTCTAGCAAGATGAGGTGATCATGAATACAGTTCACATTCTACTACGCAGTCAGTATGTTCGGTGCCTAGCACCCTTCATCAGGACTGGCCAGCAGGCTGTGCTCTTCAATGGCGGTTTGGTACATTGCTGCAGTCCGGCTTTAAGCAGTAGGCCTACCACTGTGCAGGTAAATAGCTACTGTATATATTTTACCGCTGAGACTACCATCAGTTGATTACATTTGGTTCAATACACAGCTTTTCTGTTGAGCATTTGTGTTGATTCTTGTCCATCTATTTAATTCATCAGCTACCACACCGGGCTTTTCATGCCAGCTCCAAGAATGGGAAGAGTCCGCCTGTTCCCTCAAAGGGAAGTGAGGAAGATGCCAACAAGGACAAGTCTTTGGTTGCCACTGACGACCTGTTTGAAAGGGCTGGCAAAGATGCAAAGACAAAAGCCTCGTTCAACAAGGCCGTGGACGTTTTTAACAAGAGGGACGTGAGGCGGCGGGGCCACGTGGAGTTCATATATGCAGCCTTGAAGAAAATGCCGGAATTTGGAGTGGAGCGAGACATTACCGTTTACAACAAGCTCTTGGATGTCTTTCCTAAGGAAGTGTTTGTGCCACGGAACTGGATCCAGAGGATGTTCAACCATTATCCAAGGCAACAGGAGTGTGCTGTGGAGGTCTTGGAACAGATGGAGAACCATGGTGTGTGTATGCTGGGGTCCCCGTCTCTCTGTTCACATACACACCTACCTACACAAATACATACACACACACATACATATATACACACACACACACACACACACACACATCCATCTGATCTGCTGCAATCTCAAACTCATATGTCTGTTTTAATTTCTTCAATTACATTTACTGTGTGGGTATACACTTTAAAATTGTCCTAGGCCAGTCATGGACACTTTTAGGAGCATTAGTGGAACTAAATTGAATGTAAGCTTCCCTTACTTCAGCAAGCAATAGCGGCCACTGCTTCTGACAGACATGGGCTGAATCCTAGTGTCTCCCCCCCCAAAGCCTAACCCTGAATCCTTAAAGACTTAGTGCATGATTCTGGCCCAAAGCTTAGGGCTTCCTAAGGGGGCCAATGGCATTCAGCCACTGTCTCTCTGTGTTGTCCAGCAACTTTCCAATCTCTCCCTCCCGTATGGCCACCCAGGAATCATGCCAAACATGGAGACCAAGGTGCTGCTGGTGCAGATCTTTGGGCCCAAGGGCCACCCAGTGCGGAAGTACCAGCGCCTCATGTACTGGTTCCCCAAGTTCAAGCATGCCAACCCGTACCCGGTGCCCCACCAGCTGCCCGAGGACCCGGTGGACTTGGCCCGCTTCAGCCTCGCACGCATCGCCAACGACCTGGACGCCAAAGTCACAGTCTATCAGGTCAGCCAAGACTGCACAGCAAAAGCACAGGATGACTTGGATTGCCATCAGACACCAATTGGCATCTTGGAGCAGTGCCATTAAGGCTCTGGAAAACGTTTGGAAGATTTTGTGTGCCTTGTAGGGAGCTGGTCCACTAGTTTGACATCACAAACTCCACAGTGTTGGTTTAATGCAGATATTATATATGCCATGGGGTTCATTTCTGTCTGAACAGGAATATGCTGTGTTTAATATAATGGAATACTGTATGCTGCATAGTATATAATTGCCATATTCCATAGTGCGCCCCAAGGCTTGTACTCTGGTACATAGTCTTTGTCCATCTGTTTCAGTCAATCTGTCCATCCTGTATTTGTTCCCATAGGGTTCCCATACTGTAGGTCATGGAATTACTGGAGCATCAATACATCTATTCTAGGCATGGAATTTTATTATTTGAAGGTGAAGTCAAGGAATGTTGGGAATTTTGTTTGTTCAATCACCAAAATTGAATATTTATTTCCACAATTCCCTCTTGACAAGTGTTTGTGGCTCACCCTATTTTTTTAAAGCCCATAATTTCAGTCATGGCAGAAAATGTCTCCTTTTTTTAACCGTCATCCTGCTGGAAAGGCAAAGCAATGACATTTGTAATCTAAAAAAGGAGCTCACAGATTGGTTCACAGATTAAATCACAGTTTCATACCTTTTCCCTTGTAATGCACAATTGTTTATATGGGAGGTCAATGAAATCCTGTTTTTTAATTGGGGAAATTCATGGAATTGGGCCATTTTACATTCGACTTGGAGCAGGAACCCTGTTTCTGCTCTGTAAATTAATTGAGGCAGACCATGTCTCTTTTTTCACAGATGCCCTATACAGATGTTACAGAAACTGGTGAGGAGATTCAGGAGCCACACATCACAGGTACAGAACTTCACTCCTTGCTAATTTGAAAACATTCATGGACAAAACACTTCTTAGGGGTGTTATTGTGACAGACGGAAAAGGTTTAGTAAAATCCAAGTTTCACAGATGCATACCACTGAATAGCCATACCTAGTGCTATGATGTTTTGGAGGGTAGATTACCCTGCAGGTCTTTGGACACAACAAGCGTTTGTGTGCTGAAGTATTAAAGACCAAATGTCCTCTCTGGCCATCAGGGATCCAGAGTCCAGAGCAGCAGTCCCTGCTGGCCAAGCACAACCCCAACAAGCCCGTGTTTGTGGAGGGACCCTTTCCCCTGTGGCTCCGGAAGACGTGCGTCTATTACTACGTGCTGAAGGCCGACCCTGTGCCGCCGCACGAGAAGGTAGGAAGCCTTTGGATCGTGTTCTTTTTCCACGTAGACAAGAGCCTATAAGACTTCCTTGTCTCCAACTATATGAAATCAAACACTTCAGTTGATAGAATAAATACTTGAGGTTGTGCCCAAGTGTGCTTCAAAGCTCTTGTGAAAGCACTGGAACCCACCCTCTTTTGGTGATATCCTTGCCTTTGTGTGGGCCTTGTAGGTGGAGGAGTACATCGACCCAGAGCTAGTGGGTCCTCAACAGTCTCTTCACTACCCTCTGTGGGTAGACATGGACATCCAGCAAGACATGGGAGACGATTTCAGCTTCGATGTGGACGACTGTGAGTTATAAAGATGCCGCATGTCACTGGCATTAATTAAGAATGAATGTACCGTACTCTATTCCAGCATCTGAATCTCCTTTTGCTCACAAGGAAATGAGCCTTTTTGTATAATTGTCAACTGATTGAATAAATCAATGACTTTCTCTTGCCCCTTCAGTGGAGGAGGGGGCCGTGTACGCCATGTGCATGGTGGGCCAAGGTGACCAGGCCACTCTGGCCCGCTGGATCGCCGGCCTCCAGGAGACCAATCCCATCCTTGGCCGCATCCCCACCATCTTCCGCCTGGATTCTGGGCCCCATGAGCTCCAGGACCTGACGGATTCCCAGCAGCCCACAGGGCAGGATGCAGAGGCGGAGCACAGGACTGAACCTGAACCATACCCAGACCTAGAGCATGTGGTGGAGGAGGAGCAGAAGAGGGCAAAGCAGTAAGGGGCCCCAGCCTCAGCTCAGCTCAGCTCAGGAGCTTGGCTCCAGGGGAACGCTGCCACTACTGCAGCGTCTCACAAACAAACGCGTGCCAGTTCGACTCTACTCCAGGTAGAAGGTCGGCCCTCTTACATGATTAGATGATGACCCTAATCTACCAGTAGTAGTTCCACCACTCACATAGCTACTCCTGAGGGGCTAGCTGGCTTAGGTGCACTGTAGTGGGGTTAGAACTGAGAACGCTGCAGGAAGATGGACCTTTTGGAAGAAGACGGGCTACATAGTGTTCTACTCTTCAATGTCAACAAAAAAATGTCCAGCAACAGTTTGCAAAAAATTAGTCTAGCAACAGTTTGCAAAAGTTCTCTGCTTGTGTCACTTCATGAGTGTATTTGGAGTCTCTTTGTTGAAATAGATACTGTGGAAGTTTTATTTCATTTGTTTGATTCAGATTCAAACATTGTTTATTTTGTTTTAAATTGGAAATTTCAGAAAGTTATCCGTTTGTAATTTTGGGAGCGAATGAGTTGTATTATTTAATTGTATGAAAGGGAATTAAAATCATGTCCTACTGTATCAACTGATTACATAAAGTACGTAGAGTCTGCATTCATGTAATCAATTGTGGGAAATGAATGTGTTTGATGAGCAGCAGCTCATCCATTAAGCCTTTAGGTTTTGAATTGGAAGAAAATAAGGCAGCGCAAATAGTATTCATCGTCACTACCAAGTCCATAGGGAAACGATGCACTGATGTAAAGGTGAGTGGCTTCTGTCTAGGCAATGCAGAATCCAATCCACATCCAGTCCAGCTATCATGGAAGTACAGAGGGGACTACTGGGGTGGTCTCTCAGACTAACCACTGAGCCGTTCCTCTGGCATTTAATGGGGTACGGACAGTGAGGAGGAGTCGCTGGAATGGGGATCATGGATATCGGGAGTAGCCACTGGAATGGGAATCATGGATATCGGGAGGAGCCACTGGAATGGGGAATCATGGATATCGGGAGGAGCCGCCTCACAGTAAGCAGCCTCATGTGGGGCCCTGTAGACATGCCCAACGAGTGTGGAAAGGCTCAGGACTGTTCCTGGAGCTGCTGTTCCTGAGCAGGGCCTGGATGTGGCTCCATGTTGAAGGTAAATGGGAGCCCACAGATGGGGGTGGGGCTCCCACACGGACACGGTGTTGTCTGAGGCCCTATGGGAGGGACCTGCTAGAGAGGAACAATGATGCTCACTGGCCACTAAGGGGTGTGCAGGATGCACTTGAGCTGCATGTTGGGGAACAGAAATGTAAATCTAAAGAACTTTCTGGAGGGGCCTCACAGGTTCTGAGTAATGTGTCGTCACGAGAGCAGGCCGCCGAGGTTAGGGGGCCCCTTGCTGATTGAGAAAGAAGCTGAAAGGCGCTGCAGACGGCGACGTAATTCAGCAGAGCCTCTAGTTGAACTATATCCATCCTGCCAATTCGGGCCTTCGCCTCACCCTCAGCCTCGATTGGGCCAAGTTCCTATATGAATGGTGTGTATATATACACCCTGATATCAAATGACGACCTCACTAGATTTATGAGTCGCAAGAAAGCCTCTGCTTACAAGCACACTTCTTCTCTACCTGTGTGGGTATGAGATTTGCGTATAATCCTTTGAGATTAGATGCTCTGAATGACAACTGGGTTGTGAGAGTCTGTAGAGCAGTTTCTAGTCCTTCAAATGTCTTATGGAAATGCTAATCTTGATAAATTATTGATTGTTTCATCAGCGCTAAATATACTTGACCCATACATTATTAAACATCTTTATATAACACCGTTATATAACAAAACATGTAATGCATTTGGGTACAGCAAAGTAATAAATAACCTGAAAGAAGTTTCATACAAACATTTGAAAGCCATATTTACACACACCTGGAAGTCCAATCATGCATGACGAGGCTGCAACAAAACAGAGCTGCTTGTAGAGGTATAGATCATACCTCTAGCCATGACCATGCTGGATATTACAGACCGACAATAGATCTGAATAGGTACATACTGGTGACCTGGCAAACTGTGCTCTTAAATCACTTCCTGGTTGAACAGGTACATAAACCAACTCCATAGAAAAGCTGATTCGATAGCAGACTGTCCGGTTCAGTCAAATGAAATAAATGAAGAGTATTAAGTAGGGCAAAGTGGGCTATTCAGATGACGTGGGGAAATTAAATTACATTAAAACTGGACTGAAGTGAAATATAATAAAATATTATATTAATGCTGCAACAGAAAAGAAAGCAGCCAACCTTTTTTGGAGACCTAAAGCTGATAACTTATCTAATTTAACCCGAAGCATTTTTCATGCAGGATAGTCAAAAAAAAAGTTTTTTTTTTTTGTTGTTACTTTTGCTTATCCCTGAACAGACATTGTTTTTGTTCTTTTTTCTTTGTGACAGAAATATAAACACTGCATTCATACAACAATAGCAAATCTTACAATACATTCAATTCTTTGAATGTGCATCTGTGTCAAAAATGTGTGCTGCCACATAACTTGAGCTGTGGAGGAATGATGTAAACACTAGTCCTTTTATCCCAGTCATTTAGCCGTTTGATTGACATGCACAAGCTGCCCATTAAAGGGGAAAAGGGGGGAAAATAGCTTAATTGAACTCAAATTATTTTGTCATTTTTTCTATTTTGCCTACAGTATAAAATGACTGTAGGCACATCGCTCAGTCCCTTTGCTCGTCTCTGCACTGCAAACGGATGACTAGAAAAGGAGTAGCTGCCATCTTGAAATGCCACTCAGAGTTTTCTCTGTAGTTTGCTCTTGGCAGACTTCCTGCACATTGATTGTGAAGAGTCGTCCATCTCCACAGTCACCTCCACTTCGGCTATGTTGTCTGGGCAGGAAGGGAGAAGAAAAGAGAGATGAAAGTCATTTTGCTGGAGAGCAGTGCAGTGTCCCCACAGTAGCACAGGGTTCCAATCCCACCCACTGGCTTTTCCCATTCCCAATCCAAGTCTCTCCTTTCCTCTCAATCCCTGTCGATCTCGGGGGACTCCGCCATATTAAAAGATTAATTTGTGTAAAACGACAAACTAAATTGCAGCATTTGTTTGCTTGATTGGACCATGTGCAGTCTCTTACAATTGTGCAAATAACCCCATGCTATGATGAACACTATAGCTGTGTAAAACATGCATTACACTCCAGCCTGTGGCTGTCTTCATTTTCCCCACAACAGTAAAGGCCTTAACAGTAACTCCCTCTCTCCCTCACCTGGCTGAGGTGTGGAGGCAGTAGTGACGGCGGCGGCGGTGGTGGTGGTGGCAGTGTGCTGCTGCAGCTGGCTGCTGAAGAACTGCTCCCTCTGGGCCACCTGCTCCTCCCAGGCCTGCTGCAGCTGCCAGCGCTGCTGCTGGTCCAGAGAGAGCGTGTGGGGGTGGGCCTCCTCGATGTGGGCGCGGGCCCCCTCTGGCCCCTCGCAGTAGCGCTGCTCCCCGCACACCATGCACACCAGCAGCTGGTGCAGCGGGTCGTAGTCCATGAGGTAGCGGCTCCGCCACGTGCCGGGGTCCTGCTCGTCCTCCTCCTCTTTCTTCACCAGCAAATCAGCCTCCTCTGAGGGAACGCAAAGTCAGAGGAGAGGAGGTGAGCGATTTGATTTGAAAAAAATATTTTTTTCAGCTTGTGTACTTTATAATCATTTTTTTTTTTAAGATATTTTTATGGGCTTTTTGCCTTTTTATTGGACAGGACAGCTGAAGAGTGACAGGAAGTGAATGGGGAGAGAGAGATGGGGAGGGATCGGGAAATGACCCCAGGCCGGAATCGAACCCGGGTCCCCAGAGTCATGGTCGGGTGCCTAACCAACTGAGATAGTGCGCTCCCTTTGTAATCATTTTTAAACTCCAAGGTACATTTTCTGCCTCAAAATACTCAGTTGTAATTAAGGACCACGTGAAGAACCTCTAGCTTTTAAAGTACATCTAAAAAGCCTATAGATGAGGACTGCCCTCTGTAACCATGAGATCTAATTTCTATGTGCTCAGGGACCTGAACCACAATTAAGAGAGTGAGTCAATGCAATACATTACAGAGTGTACTATACACATGCTGCTATCAAACAGGGCTGCGTTTCTCAAAACAATCTTAGCGCTAAGATGGTCTTAATGTATGCCATTTGCTATACCTTAAGATCATCTTGGCACTAAGATTGTTTTTGGAAACGCAGCCCACATCTGCACACTGCATGATCTATTCTTATCTGTTTGATTGACACAATCCACTGGAGCAGAGATAAGATATCTAGTCCAGTGCGTGTGTGTGCTGGCCGGGTATACTAGTGAGGTGGTATACGGTAACTGAAACTCTGTGCGTAAACTATACCTTTCACAGGGTTGGGATGCATGCCCAGATCCGGGGGATGGCACAGATCCGTGGCCACTGGTGAGCTGATGAACAGCAGAAGAGCATAAACACATGAACATTTGGGAATACTGCCATGGAAGGAAATTGTAATTCAAACAGCTGAAGAGATTGTTTAAGTTAAGTTTGTTTTTTGTTTTTTACCTCACAGCTAAATCAGTCTCTTCAGTCTTGAGCCACTGTCTGGAGACCTGCATTGTCAAACAGTCATTGAACACAAATGATCCATACATGTTCCATAGTATGAGGCACCATGTAACCATAGTACTAAACAACATTTGATAAATGTTGTTTAGTACTATGGTTAAAATATTAAAATATTTAACTGTCACATTGTGACAATCCTCAAACTCAGATGCGTTGTTATAAGGAAGACTCATTATTTTTAAATGGGCCCTATTTCTCATCATTTATGGACTGAATTTGTCCAACTTCAAATTAATCAAAAGCTCATTTATAGTACAAGATTCTTGATGTTCTGTTTGTGTCCTGTACAGGGGGTGTGGGAAAAAGAAACCCAAACCAGACCCCAGTAGGGCATTGAAATTCTTAACATACGCATAGAAAGAAACATTAGCACTAGCATATTTGACACCAATAAAGGTGATGTTCTGGCAGCAGGATGAGGGCATGTGCATCTGATGACTAGTTACTGCAGCTCCTGTTCCTGACCCTAACCCTAACCCTGGAACACTTTCCAGAATGTTTTTAAGTTTGCAGCAACATTAAAAGTCAGATTTATTTCCCTAACATTCCCCACGAGATGGGAGAACGGTACAATGAAACAGCCTACCTGAGATTGTTCATTGTGAGGCGATGGGCTCTGGTTGTGGTTGTGGGCAGGGAGGACCGGCTGCCATTCAGCAGACGAGTCCAGGTGTGCGAGGCCTCTCTCCCGCGCCGCCTTCCTTGCCCTCTGCTCCTTCTTCTTCAGACGCCAGTACTCCCTCTTCCTCCGCATGATATCGTCCTCCTCTGGGGCGCTCGGCGTGTGCCTCTGGGGCCCGAGGGGGCCTGGAGGCCTGGCAGGCAGGCTCCGGTGTGATGGAGGTGCTGTCGCACCAGTGGGTTGGCAGGGGCGCTGGCTGGAGCGGTGGGCTGTGAGCGTGACGGAGGGAGCCGTGGAGGCACCCGTCTGTCCCTGGAGGCACCAGCGGTTCACCCCCACCTGCCTGTGGTCGGGGGCCAAGCCCCGTTGAGGCTCCACCAGGCGCGGCGGCCCATTCTTTTGAACGGAGGGCCCATGCAGAGGGAGCACTCGACCTCTACTGGGCTGAGCAAGTGCACCACCACAGGAGGGGAGGCCTTGGAGATTGGCCCTGGGAGGATATCCAGGCTGTGCCGATCTCTGTGTAATCAGGGACCCCTGTGATGGCGAGCCGTACTGATGGAGGTGGTGCTGCTGCTGCTGCTGCTGCTTTGTACTGGACACAGTGGGCCTCATGATGTGGACCGTGGGCAATGGATTGACTGTGCCATGGTATGTCTTGCCCTTCAAGGTGGACCCTGAAAAAGCAGAGTTGCTGAGAGGTAGGCTGGCCTTTGAGTAGCTGCTCTGACACGGCCTCCGCATTCCACTCGCAACATAAGGAGCCTGACAAATAAATAGAATACAATATTAAAATCATTTGAAATACAGTAATCCGACATTTTTACAACCAATTTTTGCACAGAAATCTTTACTACTAAAACTGTCTACATACAGCTTTTAGAGTAGGTCTATGCCTTAAGAGTTAGCCTAATGATATCAGTGTCAGATAAATAAATTAAAAACTAATGAATGTAGCACTGGCATGCTCCATCAGTTCTTAACACTGCCTGTCTATCACCATGTCCTAATGTACAGTACCTGAGGTGCTTTAGTGGCTGCTTTCCCTGGTTGCATCCTCTGCTTCTCGTTGGCTTTCCTGGCCCTCTGCTGCCTCTTCATGAGCCTCCAGTACTCCCTCTTCCTCTGCAGGATGGAGCTTTCACTGGGGCCCTCGGCTCTGGGCGCTGGATGACTCAAGGTCTTTGCCATGCAAGAAGATGGCTGCAGATTGGCCCTGGTGGAGACGGAGCAAAGCCCCACGGCCGTCTGTGCTGCAGCGAGAGACGGTGAGGTTTGGGCGCAGGGTGGTTGCTGAGGGTGGCAGAAAGAAACAGGCATGATGGAGGCTGAGGCACCCATGATATCAGGACAGGAGGAGGGGTCAATAAATGGTGGAGTATCTTGGCTGCAGTGAGGACTGGGTGGAAGAGTAGGTGATGACTGAAGGGACTGGCATCCTGAGTTTTCATTTGTCTGAGGGTTTGGATCGTCAGCAGAAAAGCAGATGGACTCTGGGATTTCAACCTCCACGGCCTCTTCCATGCCATCCAACACAGCATTGGGTTTGATGTCAGGGGTGGTTAATCCCTCAACCACCAGTGGCTCCTCCTCCTCAGTCTTACACTGTGATACTTCCATCGTGCCACTAGTGTCTGGTGTGTCAGAACTCACTACAGTGCTAAGCGATTCCTCCAGGAGTTTCTTCATGGAGGCCACAGCCAGGAGTGTAGTGGCCTGGGTGTCTGCACTGCCCGATGGGTCAACTTCACTGGTCGGCTCTGAGGCTGTTCCGAGGAGGGGTTTAACGTCATCGAGGAGGGGCTGCTCTAAAGGAGTATTCAACTCTTCTTTCACAACTAATCCTTCTTGTTCTTGTTTTACGTTTTCAGCGGGAATGGGAATACATATGTCTGGTGGTGTAGACAGAGTGGTTTGGGTATCAACTGGGACAGAGGAGGTTGTTGTAGTGGTCTGGCCACCACTGCTGGGTGAAGATACTGGGATATGATTCTGTCGCCTTCTCTTCGCTGCCATGGCTCTTCCACGCAACAGCCCTTGTCTAAGCCGAGCAGCACGCTTGGCTCTCTGCTCACGCTTTCTGATTCTCCAGTACTCACGCCTTCGAGCAATCCTTTCTTCTTCAGTCAGTTCCTCACCTGGACTGGGTTGAGCGGCACAGGGCGCAGGGACCACACCAACTAGCCTTGGGACATTGCCATGCCTCCTAAAAGTTCTAGTTTCAATAACATTTTGGCCTTGCTCTGAAGCAGAAACAGTTTGAGAAGTACTAGTACTTGAGTTTGACAATTTATTATGAAGGCTATTTGTGACAAGTCTGGGTCTAATACACACTAATTTTGGAGGGGTTTGGACAGATACTCTGATAGGGTAATTACTTTTCGACTGAACTGGTCGTTTTTGTAAAGGTGGAGGGTTTTCAAGGTGGCCATGGAAACTATTTCATCCTCTATTGGTGGATACCTCACAGTGTGGAATGGGTGGCTGTGGGTTAGAGGGAAAAACCTTTTCAGCTCCACTTCTTGTGCCTTTTGCAGAAGACATGGTTTGCATACTGATGGTGACGGTCCCATCCTCCCTGATGAAGCCACCAATGGGCTCTGAGGTGTCATTTATAGCATCTCTCCGAATGCGTTCAAGCCTCTGACTTTCTGCACGAGCTCGCCGCATCTCCTCTAGGATAGACTGGTACCGTTTGACACGGCGCTGGAGACTATCTCGTTCCCTCAGCTTTGCCTTCACCTCTGCTGACAGTTTCGCTCGCTGCTCACGTTTTTTGATGCGCCAGTATTCTCTCTTCCTGGCCATCCTTTGCTCAGCTGTCTCTTCTGGATTCTCGTGGAATGACGCAAAGGGCATTCTTGTGTTCCTATATCCAAGAAACCTTTGGGTTCTTACAAATCGATTTGTTTGTATTCTGGCACGTGCTGTGCTTCTGGCTGTGTTTGAAAAATGGGCTGTGACTCCCTTGGGGACACGACTAAAACCATGCTCCAAGTTTATGTTATTACTAACAACACAGGTTGCTGTTGTTTCAGAGGGTGTGTAAAACACCTTCATCTGTTTTGGGTCTCCTGTTCTTACAGCAGATGGTGGCTCAGGATCTATCACAATATGACTGGACAGTAGGGGGCCATCGTTTTTTTTTCTAACTGCACTATGTGTGCTTTTTGGACTGGGGCCAGACAATGCTAATGCATGAGTTTGGCGCTGCTGCTGGTTCTGCATCTGCAATTGTGAAGCTGGACCACATGGTAGTCTGGTCCGACTTACAGCTGGGCCCTGCCTCAATAATCTTGGCCCGTTAACACTTGCACCGGACATTTGCACTGTCCCTGGTCCGTCCATTCTCTGCGTCCTCTCCCTCTCCCTGGCTAAGTTTGCAGCCCGTTTGGCTCTTTGCTCCCTTTTCTTGATGCGCCAGATTTCCCGTCGCTTTGCTGCCCTCTGCTCCTCTGTCTCAGGCATCTGTCCCGCGGGAGGAGTGGACGTCTTTGAGACCAAGGCACACGGTTTGGTCTTAATGTTGGCACTACAGACTTGTGAGGGGCACCGTTTCACATCAACCCGTACTTTGTTCGTCTCACCAGAAGGCATGGCTTTGTGTGGGACTTGGACTCTGACTTGAGGCCTCTTGTGATCATTATGCCTAGGTACACCTCTTGATGGAAGGCTCTGACTATAGACCTTAACCGACGTTCCATTAGTTGCTGCTATTCTGCTCGTAGTTCTCTGGTTCACAGTAGTAGCAGGATGTACTGTGACACGGACTACAGGCACTGGGGCATTGGTGTTCTGTAGAGACATGCTGGATTTGGCAAAGGTGTTGGATGCAACCGAAGGTCCTGTTGTGTCCACTCTTCTTGAGCCCATTGCACTGCCTTGCAAAGTGCCTGATCCCTCCGGGAACTTTGGTAAAACCTTGTTTAGTTTAATCCTCTGGAACCATCGAACCTTCTGGGTGGAAGAGCGGCTTTGTGGTAAGGAGCACGAAGTTGTTTCATCTCGAACATCATTCAAACCAGTCCTGGCCAATCGCCCACAACTGCTGGAGGTCAAAGGAGCTGATTTAGATGGATCACCTACATTGGTCTGATATGATCCATCACTGTTCAGCAACATGGGACTAGACGCAGCATTTTGCACATGGGCACCACAGGTGTTTTGCCTGGCATCACAGACACTTGAGCTCTCTGCCCCAAGCTTCTTCCTGATGGCTGCCACTTTGGCCCTCTGTTCTCTTTTCTTAGTTCTCCAGTATTCTCTCTTCTTAGTGAGTGTGGCATTGTCAAACTCCGATGCTGGGCGATAGCGCTGTGTGCGAGAGCCTTTTGCAGTGGCCATTGGGACACTGACTCTTCAAACAGTCTTTAGCTAAGAAACTGTGCCCTCTAAGCTTACATCCCACTCCAGTGCATTACCTCAATTGCCCATCTTTTAGGATAGCAGCAGTTTTGTGCTGTCGCATATTGGGTCACTTTGGTATTTTCTCTTCTGACTGTAACCAAATGGCATGTTGACCAAAAACATTAGTCCATTTATAAGGGGTTTGTGCAGGAGCATCCTGGAGTCCTGCGAAAGACATAAGAATGGAAAGAAAGGCTTTCATAATGACATATTCAAATGGGCTACAGAATGTGAGTGTAAAAACACAAATCAAAGGAGAGATAAAAATAGCCATAGTATTTTTAGATGTGCACTACCTG
>JAUCNH010000064.1:4247916-4260284 GCA_032353275.1 Sardinella hualiensis | reverse complement strand
TGGACATGTGGATACACACACACACACACACATGAAAGGGCCTCCCCGTGTGTGTGTGTGTACGTACATGTGCAAAACGCATAATATGAATTCTCTACAATGCTGATGAAAGGCCACTGTTCGGTAGACCCTTCAGATCTTCATCATGCCCAAATGTGTGTGTGTGTGTGTGTGTGTGTGTGTGTGTGTGCTGCCCTACTTAATTAATCATACATAATCAGCTTCGCTCAGATCCTTGAGAGCGTCTGTGAATTAGATGCATGAACAACACAAGGGCCACACACTCATTCTATTAGCGCTGCTACTGTGTGTGGACATGTGGATACACACACACACACACACATGAAAGGGCCTCCGCACTCCAACCACCCATACCATTAGCATTACTGAGAGCTGAGTCTGAGTGTATGTGTGTAAAGAGGAAGAGAAGGGTCATAGGTGAAAATATGCAGTGTGTTTGCATGGATGTGTGGGACTAGGAAAAATAAAAACAGGAAAACAAAAAGATCATCCAGCCAGCAGAGTAGAGCCACGACCACATCTGCTCCCAGAAGGTCTGGATTAGTCTGATGGCAGCTCATGATGGGTGTTATCCACTGGGGAGAGCCAGATACTGAGAGTCAACAGACAGCTGTGTATTGTGTGTGCAGAGGTATGATATGTGTCATCATCAGTAAAGAGGTGCTGATGTGACACTACACTTTATGGTCCTATCCCTAAGAAAAGCATGACATAGACCAATATCATTTATCCATCTGTAATGTCAGACGCTTCACGCACAGTCAGGAGAGCAAAGATGTTATTTCACGGTTAAAAGAACTACATTGTGTGGCCTTAAAAAAGAAAATATTAAGACTCCATGCAGTGTAGTAGAATAAAGACCAGAGCAGCAGTCAGTCATTTTATTATTCAACAGATGTGCCAATATCACTGAGGCACAGACAGCGATTCTGGGCCTCTGAAAATGACACAAAGCTGATTTATCCCTCGATTTGCTGATTGGACTCCCCCCACCCCCACCGTTTCATGTAGACGGGATAAACACAAAAGGAAGACATGGAATGGAGATCAGTTCATTCATGTGAAACAGAACACGGTGTGATACGAACTTCAACTTAAACAAAAAAAGAAGAATTTTTACATTCTTTTAAAATAAATATAAAGTGAAAACTGTGTTAAAGAAAAAAAAATTAAAAGAAGACAGACAGAAATTTCTATTTGTACTATCAAAGTGCAATAAAAATTGATGTATGTCCCACTCTCCTGGTTTAGTATGGTGTCTGTCAATTATAGCCTGATGATGACATGTTGCATCAAGATTCATTTCTAAAAGAAATTAACATGTATATGTTTTAAAGTAGATAATCATTATATTATTTTAAAATAATATAACACTCTTTAAAAGTAGACAATCAGTAAAGAACCAGTCTCATCTGCTCATCAACACACACTAAATTAGTATCCATCCATGTTAGGACATTGTATGCACTGTTCGCTCACACGCACACACACATATTCTCACGCAATATTAGTCCATTTGGAAGCTCATAGTTCCCAGCTCACTTCACTCAGAATGTCTCTGTGTGTGATAACACTGCTACAGTGAACTGCATTTCCCAGAGGTCTCTGGGGCCTCAGACTCCACCAACAGCAGTGAGACTCTCCAGAGCAGCTTCCCTGCAGCCGTATATGACGAAGCCCCAGGCCAGCAAGACGCAAACTGCCAGCAACTGTGGACACATATGACAAATGGATACATACGATAAACTACATTGTATCACATTACAGTCAGTTATGAGCAAAAGTGACAATTACGATGGCAAACTGTAGTAATGCCTTAGACATATTGTGAAACCACCCACTCCCAAACCACAAAACCACATGAAACACAGGGGTTTCACATATTGGCGTGATGCATATGTACAAACATGTAACACATGTGCACTGAATGCCATTTAGTCATGTAAGATGCCTCTGCAAGGTGTCCTAAATGCTTCTTTCAACAAACACCAAACTTCTTTCTAATCTATTTCTTTCACCCAGCTGTGAGATGCACATTTTTACAATTACTTTTAAAATGCACAAGCGCCCTCTGGCGACCCATAATGTGTAGTGTACAACATGGACAATGGTGCACAACATGTAAGAGTTACCATGGTTACTGGTCGCCAGAAGGTGTCCATAAACTAATGCCACTTTTGATGTTGCACAGTAGAACCAAAGATCATCTCCGCTTACACTCTCTGGTAGAACTAGACTAAGAACCAGAGCCATATATGGCTCTGCTAAGAACCATCAGTCCTAGATTCAGGGGCAGAATGAAGAAGTGCAAGGGAGGGAATCGAAAGAGGGAGGGAGAGTGCTGTGTTGGCCAGTTAAGCTGACCGTCTCTCTAACAATAATTTACACTGGCAGCATAATGCTCATCAACCGTTCAGCTGTTTAACTAATCAGCTTTTAATACATGCACCTTTTTTGCGTTACGATAGTAACATTAACAATAAACCGTACATTTACAGATTTCAGCTACAGTGTATGAAAGAGTGGGGGATGCTAACGTTAATTCAATGAAACTCACCAAGGTATACACTCTGTCCACATTCCGCTGACTGACGCTGTACATTATTGATTGAGCTCACTCTCAGCTTAAACTTCTTAGCATGAGTTGGTTCTACCTCTGCTTAAGGTCTGATACTGAACAACTGTTTGTTTGACTGTCCTGATTTATTTATCGTTTGACTATGTTTGTCTAATGCCCATGGTTTGTTTGTCTGTTGATGGTCTTCTTCTTCCAATCTACAGATGGAAGTCACAAAGTCTTAGCCTACATGCAGTACCGCCACCTACTGGTGTCGGCGCGAAATGGTCTGCATGTGATATGGTGCTGTCCCACTGAACATTTTCATTTCACAACTAAATTTCACATGGCCTCCTCAACATTTTGTATTTATTCTGTTGCAATTGACTAATTTCTTCATTTGCTCTTCCACTGATCCGTCTCAGCCATTGCATTCTTATGACCTCTCTCGACTAGAAGGTTGTTCAATAACTGCTATAATATTTAGCCTATAGAGGACAAAGACTCCGCAAGTTGCCTATATAGACGGCGAAGGGTTTTGGTTTCCCATGGGAATCAGGCTTCCAAGCGTATTTTATTTATTTATGACCGACATTGCCCCAGTACGTTTTAACTTACCACTAACACAATGGAATAGCCATCTCACTTTCACTGTTCACATGCATTAGGCTACGCTTAGTCAGTGAGCAACATTTCAACTTAGCGTTTTGGAGCCAGTGAAAATGGACTTGTTTTAAGCTTGACACAACACTGACTCAGCATGTTAATGCCTGTAAATGTCACTTGAATGGATAGCAGCCTATTACTGCCTTTAGGCCAGCAGCCGACGTTTGCTAAAATGTCTTGCTGAATTGAGATCAGCATTAGCTGAGTAAATTGAATACATTCCTTTCATTTATCAGGCTTTAGGAGCAGGCTATTGGTTTATGGTTCATTTATTATTGCAAATGCGTTATGGTTATATAACCCACCATCAAAATACAAAGCGCTCTGTGCTGCATGGAAGTAGGTTTACGGAACTATTCCATTTTGTGATATTGTCTATTTTTGTCATATCGAGGTAGTTTTCATTTGGTTGATTATTTGGCTGGATTCTATTGCTAGCTAACAATAGACTGACTTGAATAGAGGTGCACTGTCTGCTGCCTGCAAATAATTCGGAGATGAGAGAGTGAGAAGTCCAGACTGGACATTTGCTTACAGTCTCTCACGCGCACGCATTAGGACCCAGGGGTGCTGACACGGTGCTGCTGCTGCACACACAGACGGCCACTTGCTCGAGGCGTAGGGCGCGCACTTCTTGCAGCAGCCATGCTGTCCTGATGATTGAACACACAGGGCACCCTCCGCCGAACGGATGCGTGTTCTGTTCTCCGCAGGTGAACAGTAGACGGGACGGTGGATTCTGCGTCACCCTGCGGACTCCCAAGGTTGACTGGTGGGGGTCTGCGCATGCGAGGCTTTAGGGGGGATTTGGGAGGCCATCGATACCGGGGTGACAACCGCACGTCAGATTGGCTAGCCTAGATGTGTGTTGCCAGGGAAGCGGCTGGGATGAAGATGTATTGTCTTGACTGAGGCCGAGGAGGTTTGACCTGTCATCACTTTGCTATCCTGGCCAGTAATCAAGGCAGATTTGCTGGGAGAAGGGCGGGTCCTGCTATCAGATCCCATCAATTTCAGAGTGTTTTGTGTGTGTGTCTGGTGTGACGTATGTCTTTGTGGACCAGCCCACTAGCGGACGGAACAGGTGGCGCGTGGCTCTTTTGTATCGGGTTTGGATCATGTCCTCTCTCTAAAACCTTGTCCCAGGGAGGAAACTATAGCGCTACACAGGCGAGCACATTCGTCTAATTGTCTGGAACTCGTGATCACTCCTTAGTGAACCACATGCTCGGCGATAACCGTTAACACCCGAAGGCTCCGGTAATCCCGACCGGTGTCCTGTGCGCGAGACGAGATGGCGCTGGGCCGAGGAACCATTGAACTGGAGCATTTCGACGAGCGAGACAAGACCCATCGTTCGTCTCGCGCAGCTGATGCCGGTTCTCAATGTGGTTCACGGGCCAGCAGCGTGGTGCCGAGCCCGGCGCACAGCGCCAATTGTAGCTTCTACCGCACACGCACGCTTCAGACGCTGAGCTCCGAGAAACGGGCGAAGAAAGTGCGTTTCTACCGGAATGGGGACCGGTGTTTCAAGGGGCTCGTGTACGCCGTGTCCGGGGACCGCTGTCGTTCCTTTGATGCGCTTTTGGTGGATCTCACGCGCTCTCTCGCAGACAACCTTTACCTCCCACAGGGAGTGCGCACCATCTACACGTTGGATGGGTCGAAGAAGGTGACGAGCTTGGACGACCTCTTGGAAGGTGAGAAATCACACACAGTCGCATCATGCAACGTCAGGGATCTCCCTCTGTGTTGGAGCGCCCGCAAATCAATAGGGTTCAATCGAGTGTCGCCCACTTCAGGCTAGCAGCAAGAACGTGACTTCAGCACCAAGGACAGAGATGTAGGTCCGGACATACCGGCAGGACCCCGCAGTGCTCGTGTGCACGGTGGTAACGGTACAGGGGTGCAGGGGTGCTCCGTTATTGTTATAGACTGCATGTGAGAGGGCGTGGATAGCGCTTGGAGAGCTAGTTCTGCACCGCAGTAGGCTATGGAAGAGTGAAATCGGTGTGACCTCTGAATCTGTGTTTTATTCCTAATGCTATGATGGAGGCTATCATCACTGTGAGATGGATTGTTTAGTGTGTGTGTGTAGGGTAGGGTAGGGTAGGGTAGGGTAGGGTAGGTAAGTGTCCACAAAAGAGCCCATAATTTAGCTATTTAGGAGCAGATTGTTCAGCTGGATCCTGCTGTGTGTGTATGTCTGCACACAGAACACAATTATTCTGCCTCTGGCCCTGTATGATCCGCAACCCAATGAACCCTGTGTGTGTGTGTGTGTGTGTGTGTGTGTGTGTGTGTCTGTTATTATCTTGTCCCTATCCCTGTGTGATCTTAAACCCAATGTACCCTCTGTTTGTGTGTGTGTGTATGTGTAAGTGTGCGTGTGTGTGTGTGTGTGTGTGTGTGTGTGTGTGTGTGTGTGTGTGTGCTCATGCTGCCATTATCCAGCCTTATCCTGTGTGATGTCGAGCCCAAGTTCAGGTTGTTCACACTCCATCTCCACCCCCTAATAACACGCTATCCCGCTAAGCTAATTGCTCCTGTGCTGTTTGGCCTGACAGTAAGAAGCAGCTGCTCTTTGTATTGTCCCCCTTTGGAGAGGAGTGTCTGCCTACTCAGGCTAAAAAAAGCAGGATTACACAGAGACGCACTTTAACACTGATTGTTAGTGTTGCCCAGGGCCGCACTGCTGGCTGTGTGTACTGTACTGTAGGCTTGGGGAGCATATAGCCAGGCATGGAGTTGAATGGGGTTTTGCCGTGTGAGATGCATGATACATATTCTGGCACAGTCATTCCAGTTATTCCTTTAGGTTTGGTGAATAACACACTATTACCAGACCTGCAGGAGCAGGACATTCCTGCAGATTTCCAGCTCCTACCTTACACCTACTGTGTTGATGTGCTTGTGTCTGGATTCACTGCAGAATTCCAGTAGATGAGTGTGTGTAGTTTATTATTATTATTATTATTATTAGTAGTAGTAGTAGTAGTAGTAGTAGTAGTAGTATAGCTTTATTTACCTAGGGATGAAAATCACATTGAGAGATGTATCTCATTTATAAGTGAGCCAAGGTTGCAGCACACAACGTAATCTGGACAAATAAAGTCAAAAGTCAAAATACATAAAACAAAATAAAAAGTACAGGTGTTTGGTTGAGATATGAATTAAACTCTTTGATTGAAATAAATGAACAATCAAATAAGTTTCAGTGATCTGGTAGTGTAGCTTTGTAGTGAGTGCACACATACTGCACTGTACTGCATACTATACTGCATGCTGTACTGCATACTGGCCTGTCTGCTCCTCCCCAGGCGAGAGCTATGTGTGTGCCTCCAACCAGCCCTACCGGAAGGTGGAGTACTCCAGCGTGGCTCCCCCCAGCTGGGGCTCGCGGAAGGCGGGGGCGGGGGCCGGCACGGTGGCCCGCGGGGCAGGGCCGGGCCCGGGGGCTTCTGGGTCCTCGTCCGGCTGCGGCCCCGGGCCCGGGGGCTCCTCGGGGGGCAGGGAGAGCCGTGACTTTGTGCGTCCCAAGCTGGTGACGGTGGTGCGGGGGGGCACGCGTCCCCGGCGGGCGGTGCGGGTGCTGCTCAACAAGAAGACGGCGCACTCCTTCAACCAGGTGCTCAGCGACATCAACAACGCCTTCAAGCTGGAGGCCGGCGCCATCCGCAAACTCTACACACTCGACGGCAAGCAGGTGAGAAGGGTATTTGTGTGTGTGTGTGTGTGTGTGTGTGTGTGTGTGTGTGTGTGTGTGTGTAGGAGTATGTGTGAGTGATGATTAGTGTCTGAGTGGCAGACTAGGTCTGCATTTGCATGGGGTAGGTGTATGTCTGTATGTGTGTGTGTGTGTGTGTGTGTGTGTGTGTGTGTGTGTGTGTGTGAGAGAGAGTGAGAGAGAAAGAGACAGAGAAAGAGACTTCAGAGTAAGAGAGTTTATCTTTCCCTAAACTTTAGAATGACAGACACGCAGACAGTGCTGAACAAATTCCCTCCTGTCTTTTGCACAAACACACACTTGCGCACACACACACACACACACACATGCGGTTGCCATGGCAACACTGTTTCTACTCTCCTCTCCATGACTGAACTCCATGAATGGTTCAGCAGGGTGTGTGTGTGTGTGTGTGTGTGTGTGTGTGTGTGTGTGTGTGTGTGTGTGTATTAGTGCCCCAGACTCATTGGTATTCAGCACACTTTCTGCTCCAGGGAGATCCTTGAAAGACTCATTTGTTTTGTGAAGAAGGGACAGTGAAGTGTGTGAGTGTGTTTGTGCGAGTGCTCCTGACTTTCTCCAAGCAACCTAGTGTTACTGACTATTCCTTCATTGTGTCTGTCTCTGTGTGTGTGTGTGTGTGTGTGTGTGATCAGCTAACGTGCCTGCAAGACTTCTTTGGGGATGACGATGTCTTTGTGGCCTGTGGGATGGAGAAGTTCCGGGTCCAGGATGACTTTGTGATGGCCAGCAAACCATCACGCTCTTTTGTTAATGGTGCGCACAAGTACAGTACATCAGCACAATAGCACTAGGCCACACACACATGCGCACACACACACACACACACACACACACATACTGTACATACACCTACACACGCACACACATAATGCCCACATTGTGTACAGTGTGGTCATTGTTGAAGCACAATGTACAGTATAGATGTATGACATACATCTATACTGTATAAGCATAGGAGGGAAGCTTCAACATGGAAAAATAGAAAGAAATGATGGTTCCTAAATATATCTGTTCAGTATATACCGTATATCACATATACTGTATATGGGAAGCGATAGAAGATTTAAAAAGTGAGAAATCTAAGCACATCTGTTTTTTTTCTAAACATGTAAATAACACCATTAACTGAAACCTCTTGTTAAAAGCCTCTTGATCACAAGCTTGTCTGTGAAGTCAGTGAAGAAAGCCTTATTTGAGTTATTTTTAGCTGCCATGGAAGAACACTCTCCTTTCAAACGAGGTGGATTTGAAAAGCAAGTCTCTCATCATCAGTAGCAGTGGCAGCACAAGAGTGGCTCAGCCCCGCTGCACTGGTGGGCTTGTTGGCTGCCTGACAGCCTGGCAGGGGGTTTGGTCACAGCTTTCAGGTAGTGCCCAGACATTGGCTGTGCCCAGCATATGACACATATGGCCAGTGCCTCCCTCCAAACACACTCACACACTCACACTCACACACTCACACACACACTCACAAGCACACGCACACACACACACAGTCTGGTTTCACATGAACAGTAGGACTTCAGGAGAGGGAGGGCAGATGTGATGTCTAATGAGTTATTGTTTATTTGAAGAAAGTATACAAATGTTTTTTTGTTTATGCATCCCTAGCTATCCTTCTTTCTCTTATATCCCCCCATTCCTGTTTCTCTCCTGAATGCATCTCTGTCTTTCCGCTTTTTCTGTCTGGCTTGATGATGTTGTGCTCATGTTTTGTGACTGCTTTCTCTCCCCTCCATCTGTTTCTCTGGCAGAGCTCAAATCATCTCGAGCCCTCAAGCCCAAGACCTCTGGAACACCACCCAGTGGGAAAGGTAGACTAGCACACACACACACACACACACACACACACACACACAGATACTGTACTCACAAACACACATACGCCCACACCCTTTTTCTTTGTTGCCTCTCAGATGTAAAGGCAGGCTTTGTGCAAGTACACACCACTCACTCACACACACACACACACACACACACACACACACACACACACACACACACGCACAAACCTATTTTCTCAGTTTGCAAAGGTAAGCTTGGTTACCCTCACACAAAAACACATGCACTATCTATCTGTGTGTGTGTTTTGTAAGCAGATGTGTGTTTAAGGCCACACATCCAGTCCCGTGCACACAAAGCAGGCCCCCGTACTGTAGCGTGTGTGCTGCAGACAGTAGCTTGGGTTCTAAATGTGTCACGTGTTCTCATGACTGCTCCTCAGCTGGTGAAGCACCTGGATCCCACAGCTCAGCAGTGCGATCAAAGACCCCACCCAGTCCAGGAAGTCAACGCAGCCTCAAGGTGTGTGTGTGTGTGTGTGTGTGTGTGTTTTTCATTTCATATTTTCACAAACTCTATGCTTTTGAGTATTTGTGCATTGGTTAAAAAAATGTGTGTGTTTGCCTTGCTTTGCTATAAGTCAGTTTATTTGTGGACTAGCTCTGTTCCTGCCCTGGTGTATTTGCTTGCGCACATTCAGTCTTAAAAAGCCCTTTGTGTGCCGACTATGACTCGCGCTAATTTTGTCTAATTCCTTCTCCCTCCGAAGCTCTCCGCTCGCTCCTCCTCACGCCAGGATACTCGGGATGCCGAACAGACAGATGAAGAGAACCCCGAGGGTAACACATACACACACGTACACACACATACACACACACACACACACACACACACACATACACACACACACACATATATACACCTACCAGGTGCATGACAGCTGTGCTCTCTCCCTCTCCTCCAGTGTCTTGTGTTATCTCCGAGCGCTATGAGGTGGGCCGAGTGATTGGGGATGGAAACTTTGCCGTGGTGAAGGAGTGTGTGGAGAGGTGAGGGAATCAGTACTCATACATACACACACACACACACACACACACACACAAGCACACACACATTTATCATACCAACTAACACGCAATATTAAAGAATGCTTCTGTATTCAATTTGACCCATCTAACAAACTAATCTGTAGGTGTCTTTGGAAAGTGGACAGACACACAAAGCCTAAAAGTCCTTGTATGTGGTTTAGGTCCACAGGGCAGGAGTATGCACTGAAAATCATTGACAAGGCCAAATGCAGCGGAAAGGTCAGTCAGACTTGACTATTACTATGGTAACATTTATGTCACCCAAATGTAATTAAATGATGTCACAATGTCAGCAGAGGAGGAGGAGGATGATGATTGGTGCGTCTGCCTCGACAGGAACACCTGATAGCCAATGAGGTGGCGATTCTGCGTCGGGTGCGGCACCCCAGCATCATCATGCTGATTGAGGAGGTGGACACGGCCAGCCATCTCTACCTGGTCATGGAGCTGGTCAAGGTGAGTGCAGAGCTCACCTGATAGCCCACCTTCAGCCCTGAAGTGAAGCTGCACAGCTCCTGGTGCAGAAGACAGAAGAATGGGCTGCATTTGGGTATTAGCCTAATAATAACATATAATAATATTATTAATAACTTCTCAACTTTCCGGGCCTTTCTGCACTCCTGTTTCATCTCCTAACCTCTTTTCCTTGACCTCGAGGGAGGGGAAGAGAGTGTCGGCATGTGAAGGATGGCTCAAGGAGAGCTTCGAGAGACGGGACAGATGAAACTGCACTGACACTAGGCTGTGTGATTATGGGATGGATGGGGGATGTACTTGACATGGATCGCTAAATGCTGACCTGAGCAGAGTTGAAAAGAATGATCTCCTTTTATGCTAAAAAGATGGTCCATGAGGCACTGAGGCACTTTTCTTAGTGAGTTTGACCTCTGTAAGAGATAAACTGTGCAGTTACAGCCTACACAACAGATTAGGACCAATTTTACTGATTCAGTAGTATTTGCTTCATGCACTTACCGTTGCCAAAGCAGGTGCAGTCAGGTAGTCAGTTGCATTAATCTGGCCTTTTGTCACATTTTTGGATCCTAGATAAACAATATCTCTGAAGTGCTGCAGCCCAACCAGCACAGCGTGCACAACCAGACTGGCTGCTGCGGTGGGCTTTTGTTCTCTCTCTCTCTCTCTCTTTCTCTCTCTCTCTCTCTCTCTCTCTCTCTCGCCCTCTCTCTCTCTCTCTCTCTCTCTCTCTCTCTCTCTCTCACTCTCCTGTTCCACTCCATCGGTCTCTCGCTTTCTCTCAGTATTGATCTCTCAATTTATGAGCCTCTTGAAAGCACAGCCTATGGATGTTGTCATGGTGAGGGCCTATATTTCTGCCATTCTCTCTCGTACTGCTTCACATAAGTGTGTGTGTGTGTGTGTGTGTGTGTGTGTGTGTGTGTGTGTGTGTTTCTGCAGGGAGGGGACTTGTTTGATGCCATCACCTCCTCCACCAAGTACAGTGAGTGTGAGGCCAGCGCCATGCTGTTCAACCTGAGTGCCGCACTCAAGTACCTGCACCAGCTCAGCATCGTGCACAGGGACATCAAACCAGAGAACCTGCTGGTACACACTCTTTCACTCTCTCTCTCCGTCCCACTGTCTCTCTCTCTCTCTCTCTCTCTGTCCTTCTGTCTCTCTTTCTCTCTGTCCCTCTGTCCCATCCACCTACACACAGACACTGACTAACACTCATGAACTCTGCCTGCAGTAGATCCTTATTCTGGATGAATGTTCTGGATCTTTAAAAGCGGTCACACAAAAATGCAGTAATGCCACCAGACTAACAGAACAGAAGGATGCTGTTTATCTCCTAGACTCACATCTGTGTATGTGTGTGTGTGTGTATGTGTGTGTGTGTGTGTGTGTGTGTGTTTAGGTGTGTGAGTATCCTGACGGCACTAAGTCTCTGAAGCTTGGGGACTTTGGCTTGGCTACAGTGGTGGATAAGCCTCTGTACACCGTCTGTGGGACACCCACCTACGTCGCTCCAGAGATCATTGCAGAGACTGGGTAACACACACAAACACTCAGCAAAAAACAATACACACACACACACACACACACACAAACACACTCACCAAATATTACAGTAACCAAAATCCACTTACATCATCAGCTACGCACATACACACTCAAAATGAACACAAGCCTGCAGACACTCTCACTTAAGCCACCAAACACACACTTACACACACACACACACACACACATACACAGATGGACCTACTGTCTGTTGTGCGGCTTAAGTTGTCTCAAGTAGTTAAACACAGCCCAGTGCCCTCATTAAGCACGAAGCAGTGCAGTCATTAACTCTGCTCTCCAGTCTACAGTCATTACTAGGATTAGCCACCATGCTAACGCTTCAGTCATCAGACACAGGGCTAGGATTAGCCACTATGCTAACGCTTCAGTCATCAGACACAGGGCTAGGATTAGCCACCATGCTAACGCTTCAGTCATCAGACACAGGGCTAGGATTAGCCACTATGCTAACGCTTCAGTC
>JAUCNH010000064.1:2810617-2820877 GCA_032353275.1 Sardinella hualiensis | reverse complement strand
CTGATTAAAGGGCTCGAAGAAGACATGGTGCTCCACAGTGAGCTACCATCCTCCAGCTTAGATACGCAATGGCCCCGCGCTTGGCCAGCTCGCCCATTTGCCATCACTGGAAAAGAAGTCCAATAAGTCCCCTTTAATGGATATGGTTTAAAAATAACACTCATCTGATCTGGAGGTTCAGATCCATGGGAACATTTG
The DNA here is from genome assembly GCA_032353275.1 of Sardinella hualiensis. Taxonomy (NCBI): domain Eukaryota; kingdom Metazoa; phylum Chordata; class Actinopteri; order Clupeiformes; family Clupeidae; genus Sardinella; species Sardinella hualiensis. The sequence continues at coordinate 2,820,679 of JAUCNH010000064.1, read as the reverse complement.
AATGCACTTTAAACATGCTGTAGCCTGATTTAAACTAAAATAACACTGTGCTTGAGTCCATGTTTTACTGCCTGACTGCACGTAGCTGGATGTTCCCTGGTGGCTGTTCCCATTCCTTTAAACATTCATGGATTAAACGCAGAACTTTTCAGCTATAGTTTGTAGTATGTATAGTGACAACTTGTCTAGGACCACCTTTACTAACTCTGAGGTAATTTTCTTAGGTGGCTGCAGCATCATCTGTTTTCAACACGCTATTTTAAGGAGCAATTTACTACTGACATTTATCCACGCTGACACTGCCCTCGTCGTGATCCCTCCTCTCCCCCTCCTCCCCCTCTTAAAAATACTGAAAGCTAAGGGATGTCACTAACCTCCCACTTAGCACTCAAGAACTCATTTTGTTCCTCAAACTCTCCGTCCACCGGAACGTTCCGTATAACCAGGGTTTAGGATCGCTAACACTAGAGGAATGATAACTATTTGTTACCTTCACATCTGTTAAATTCCTATGGTTTCTTACTGCAGTGTGCCGGCCAATGATGGATTATGGCGAATCACTAGAAGCTGACACAAGCTGACTCACATGTAATTGATTCCCACATGATGGTGGCAGTGATGTGATATTAGTGAATTATAGACACCCTGTGATCTGATGTTTTCAAACGCCAACTAAGACTCGAATCATCTGTAGCGTCTATGAATAACTGTTGGTGACTCGGACCAATATAATGGATATTTCAAGGTGTGTAGAGGTGGCATGGCAAGGTGGCATCTTAACAGTTAAACTGAGCACATCAAATCAAAACAGAGACACAAGAATACCACAGGTGCCTTCTAGACTCAAGACATCAAGACTCAAGAACAAAACAAAACATCAAAGCACAGCATTCTTCTTTCACTCATCCAGACATGAAAAGGTTCTTATTATGCAAACTGGAATTGATGTGACATAACTTCACAGATATATTTAGCGGCTGAAGTCCTCCTGACCAGGGCTGAGCTCACCCTGTTATTCATAGTAGAGGAGTGTGTCCAGTAACCAAATGCCTGCTGGTCCCCCAGTGCACTGGGCACCACTGGGCCCCTGTCCTGTCCTGTCCTGTCCTGTCCTGTGCTGTAGGCTGGGACCACGACAAGGGGGGTTAATATGAATAATCCACACGATTATTGGTGAGGGGGAGTTCACCAAGCATGTCAAGAACTAAAACTGTCCCTGAAGGGCATATTAAGCAGCTCTAAACAATCAGCATCTCTGAATATGACTGTGTGTCCCTTTCTGGAGTCACGTACTGTATTCCATGCTGCCGCTGGTTGCAATGACCTCTGAGCCACTATGAAAACTATGCTGAAATGGGCCCCCTTGGACAGATCTTTAAAACGATCAGAGTTCACACAGCAGCAGGGAGCTCTGCGCGCTGTTTGTCCTTTTCCTCTTGCCATATTTAGAAGGAGAGCCCTGCCTGGAGACAATCACAGATTGCATACAGCACAGTTGAAATGCTCCCATGCCAGGGTATGGAAATGTAAACATACAGGATACGGGCCGTATGAATAATATACTGTACAGTACACTGTGTGTTAGTGGTCTGGGGTTAGCATCAGCTCGCCAGGAGAACTGGTTATTTATTGTTTATTTATTTGTTTTATTTTATTTCCGGTTCTTTTCAACACTGACTGAAGAAGCCAGGTGTGGGGATGGTACTGTAAGATGAAACTTAAAATACCAGCTTCAGCTTGTACTGTAGGTATTTCAGACTCCCAAACTAGCCGGGCAAACCCTCAGCATCAAGAGAAATACAGCGAGGGTGTTTCCAGGAAAACAACACAAAAAATTAACTTTTACCTCATCTGTCCCTTCCATTTCAGATGTGATAAAAAAACAGTCACACTGTCAGCACAAAAAGTCTGGCATATGTAGTCACTGACTAAAGAGTCCACTCCAAGTCCTGTCCAAGTGATATGACATGTATACTATTCAGATAAAAAAAAAACCCTCATAACTGTATGTGTGGGACCAATGCCTGTCTCTCTCTCTGCTTTCTGTGTGTGGTTGGAAGGACGAAAGTTGACGTTTGCATTTACGCCATCTCGATGATGGATATTTTAATCTGGTCTTTAATAACGATCCATGTGTTTCCCATAAGTCCGGCTATAAATTTCCCCCATGCATGGGAACCCTGTGTAAGGAATCAAATCCTTGACCCCCTGGAGCACGACCTGGCAGAAGACTTCGTTTCTCCTGCACAGATGTCTGCTAGGTTCATTCTTCAGAGCTGCTCCAAAACAGCATTAGCCATTGAATTCTGCTCCCCACATTCCATAAAATAAAATACCCAGAGGCCATCAGTGTGGGTGGTCCATATTGTGGCCAAAATGGAATCTGCATCTTAATCTTTCTAGGTAGGTAGGTACGGTACATCATCTTTTATCCCTTTTTGCACAATGTCCCAGAAGACGAAATCTGTCCTGTGCGGTCACATTTTGTCCTCTATCCTCATTCTGGTCTTCTCCAGAAAGACTTTTCTTTGGGTGCAGCAAACCAGACAACACAACCTATTTACATTAGTGGGAGCTTGAGAACTGTCCAATTACTTAGAACAAAAACAAGAGCTAATGTTGATTTAATAATGGATGTCCTTGAGCTTGAGCCTTGAGCTGAAGTACTGTATGCAATCATGGAGAAATTAGAGGCTAATGGCTTTTAGAGTGATATAAAGTGGAAGTGAATCACAATTTAGTAGAAACACAAACATACACTCACACACACACGCACACACACACACACACACACACACACACACACACATACACATACACGAACAAACACACACTCACACACACACACTCACACACACACACACACACACACACACACACACACACAAACAAGCCATACAGTAGACAGACACAGGAGTCTGTGTGTGCAGAAGGTGGTGTGTTTGATTCCTGTGTGAGTGTGTGTGCAGAATTACATGTGTCTGATTCTCTCTCACCTGTCGATGGCGGTGCTGGTGGGCATTCTGCGGGTGAAACCTCGAACCCCTGACTGCGGGAAGTAGGGGATGTGTGTGTGTGTGTGTGTGTGTACATGTGTGTGTGTGTGCAGAATGAGGTGTGTGTAATTCTCTCTCACCTGTCGATAGCGGTGCTGGTAGGCATGTTGCGGGTCACCCTCAAACCCCTGACTGCCGGAAGTAGGGTGTGTGTGTGTGTGTGTGTGTGTATGTGTGTGTGTGTGTGTCATTCTCTCTCACCTGTCGATGGCGGTGCTGGTGGGCATGCTGCGGGCGAAGCCTCGAACCCCTGACTGCCGGAAGTAGGGGATGTGGGAGAGGTTGGCAGCCACCACAGCCAGAGAGTCCGAGGGGTTGACAAAGAAGCCATTCTGACCCAGTATCATGCAGCGATCCTGTGGAGATAAGACAGGCAGTCACAGCCCATTCAAATAGGCCTTTAGCTGAGAGTCATACAGTGTAGCAGTCTTGTGATAAAGAAGAGAGAGCGTCTGTGTGACCCAAAACACCAGCAATACAAAGCTAATTATGGCTATAAGCATTGTCACCTATCCTATACAAATGTACAAACAATTGGATGAGGAATGCACAGAGACAATGTTAGTGTTAGAATAAGGCCTTTTTTTAAGCATGCTTTCATTTGACTCCATACAGGCACAACTGTGAGGTAATATGCATACAGTAACCTATGAATAGAAACACAATTGATTACTGAATGTTAAAGGAGAAGTTTGGTGTGAATCAATCTATAGCCCTGTTGTTTGAGGTCACCAAGTGCTGTCAGTAGGAAAAGGAACGAGAAAATGTGATAAAGCATAGACTGAAATACTGAACCAGCAACTAACATGATTAGAATGGGGCATAGTAAGGTATACTTTCAGTTTAATTTTGCTATGCCCCATTCAATCAACATTAGTTATCAGTATTCGGTCTTTGTCAAATTTTCTGGTTCTTTTAGTGACCTCATTTAGTGACCTCAAATAACAGGGCTATTGATTGATTCACACCAAACCTTTCCTTTAACTCTCTCCCTAACAGCAGAAAGACAAACATAAGAATCACTGTGATAGAGTACATCTTTTTCATCTATTTTATGTCTCAAAGTACTGAGTATGAACGCATGTCACTAAAACTTCACATAATGTATGAACATGGGCCCCCAGTCATCTAAGGCCAATAGCAGATTGATTGTAGTGTGGTTCAAACTGTTCTCATGTGTGTATGTTTTGTCAGTATATCAACAGCATTAGATATAGCGGTTCTTATTCTTTTGGGGATGAGGGCCCCTACGAACAATCTATCAGAGCTTTGGCAGCTTCACTCTTGCTTGCATTGGCACAGGTCGCCGTAGCCAAGAGAGAATGGAGAGTTGCTGATTACACTCAGCCAGGAGACTGAATGTCACAATAACAAGCAGCCTAATCCCACTTCTGATTAGGAAAATAACTGCAGCAATGAGAGATAGTGTTTGTATATCAGTACTGTATGAATGCGTGTGGATAATGCCGGGCTTAATCCCACACTTGGACTTTGATGGGATGAGAGTATTTAAATAACAAAAAAGGAGGAAATAGAGGAATCATTTGGAGCAGAAATAACAACTATTGTTCTTCATTACCTTTTTTAAAGGTTCTACTTAAAAATAGATAAATAACAGCTTCTACAGTAAACAATCCGCCACTTCTATAAAGGAACGAGGCTCAAAGTCACCATTAGTAACATTGGTTCAACATTAACTGACATGATACAAATCAGCTCGACATGATAAAAGATTCTGAGCTGTAGAGTTTTTCATGAACATAGTAATGAAGAAGAAGAAGAAGAAGAAGAAGAAGAAGAAGAAGAAGAAGAAGAGTTCAAAATGGCAATACAAGAGCTGTATGATGTTCCCTCACCCCATCTGCGTCAAAGGCGGCTCCAAACCCAAACTCTCCTCCCTTCATGGCATCGGCGAGTGCCGTGGCGTAGGTCAGGTTGGGGTCAGGGTACTGGCCCCCAAAGTCCTCCAGGGGAACGCAGTTCACCGCAGAGTTGGCCGGAGCACCCAGCTCATCACAAAGGATCCTTCTAACATAAGGGCCCATTACTGAAACAGGCAACATAAGAACCAGGACAGGACATGTGGTCATATATCCTAACATAAGGGCCCATGACTGAAACAGGCAACATACAGTAAGAACCAGGACAGGGAATGTGGTTATATATCCTAACATATATCCTAACATAATAACCAGGACAGGACATGTGGTTATACTGTATATCCTAACATAAGGACCCATGACTGAAACAGGCAACATACAGTAAGAACCAGGAGAGGACATGTGGTTATCACAAGTTTATTATCAGGGTTTAGCCACCAGGATTGAATCATGCACCTTACAGAAAGCTAAATAAACTGGCTGAAATGTTCCACAAAGTCAAAGCTACTTTAAAAGATGTATTCAGTGAGGTAGTCCAAGGCACTGTTCGTCTTTTCTTTAAAAAGCTTTAGCTCAAATACTAATTTCTAACTGAACAAGGTAAAACCAGCCAACATGTTTTGGCCACAACATAGTTCTTCATCACAGAAAATGATGAGCTACATGCTTATGTACTTAGGTACTCTCACTTTCTTAGATATCGGATATAATTACATATAATTAGATATAATTACAAAATTATGTATCCGGGAAAGGTGGACAATGGTCACTGCAATGCTAATTGTTTTCATACCTCCATTCATGGCGTCCACTTTGATCTTCAGTTGGTCCGGCCCCGTAAGCAGGCCCCTGATGGCGTTAAAGTCAAAAATCCCCCGCAGCAGGTTGAGGTACACCTCGACCGAGTCCACTATCTCAACTGCGAGAGAAACAGGAAACCTTTGGAATCGCACAATAAAGACTGGTGGTGATGTTTTACATTTTGCAGATGGTGGTGAGTTACAGCTTGTTCTGATCGAATACCTCGGAAAGGTTTAAACTTGTTCTCCAGATCAAAGTCCTGGCGGCCCAGTCTGGAGAGGTCAATGCGCAGGTCTGGACAAATGGCGTATTCCTCCAGAGTACGGCTAACCTGGTGGATCTTGTCAATGACTGTGTCTGGAGCAGGACCTGAGGAGAAGTACAAACACAATACAAATACAAGATAAGTAAACTGACACTATATGTGGCTTACTGGTGCATTTTGATCAGATCAAACTGCCATTGGCAAAGCTTCAGCAAAATCTGACATTATGGTTGTAACTGGTAGATTTTACCAAATATAATTTGATCTAATTCGATTTGATGTTATTTACAGTAATTTGATGTTTCCTTAAGAAGAAGGGAATGGTTACAAAGAGTATGAGAGGAAACCAGAGAAATGAGTAATTAAACAGAGTCCAAGAGAAGATGGCACAAAAACCTACAGAAACATATACAGTAGCATCTTACGGTAGCATTACGGTATACAATCTGTCTGCTTTGCAGTGCATTTGTCACCTCCATTGGCTACGTTGAATTTGATCCCAAAGTCTCCACCGGGGCCTCCAGGGTTGCGACTGGCGGTGAGGACGATCCCTCCGATGGCCTTTATCTTCCTGATGATGCAGGACACAGCTGGCGTGGACAGGATTCCATTGTGTCCAATCACCAGCCTCCCAATCTGGAGAATCATTCACAAACACACCATCTGTCTGTCTGTCTGTCTGAATTTCAGAATCCCTCAACTCACCCTTATACAGTCTCTACACAATGTCTGTAAATGTACTGTGCCATTTTATCACAGGGTTCATGGGATAGGTTTATCTATTATTGATCATGAATTATAAGTGCTCGTAGAAGACTCAAGAGTAGTCCCAAAAGCATTCGCTCCAAATTATTAACATTCATTTTAAAATCTGAATGAATAATGTTTCAAATGTCTTGAGTGAATGGAGAATGTGGTAAAGGCAAGGTTAGTGTAAGTCGGGCTAAATAAAACCAGACTAATCTTAGAAGGCAGAGGTTATGACAACAAGCATAGCAGTGTGTCATGCAGTAAATATAACCTTTGACCTTTTTTTTTGGGGGGGGGGGGGGTGGCATAGACAGAGAAGCAAGCCAGTCTGGTTTGTAATTGTAAATGTAACACATTCAAAAACAGGTCTGGTTTCAATCACAGCAGGACTCCCTTAGGCCAACACACTAATGAAGTGAAGCTATTTGTAAATTGTGTGGATCTCACAGACGTGATGAGAAGTTTATTGTTCTTATTAGTCCAAGCATCTCTTACGTCAAAGGCATTCTTTACCTCTTTTTTTTCTCTGATTCTCTACAATGATGAATATGGAGGAGGAACAGGCCTATTCTATCATTTGATTGACAGGTCACACTTCTCTTTTGTTGCATTCTTAATATTATGTTTAGGGGTGAAGCTCAATGTTTGTCATTTTCATTTCATATTATCAAAATACCACAACTGACCATGCAGGATAACTTGATGACAGCAGGGCAGAGCACACCATTGCTACAGCACTACAGTATAAATCTTAGTAAATCAAGGGTTGGCAGGAACAAAAAAAGACTATAATGTACCGGTCTCTGGATAATATCTGAAATCCGTGGGCAGAGATTACACCATTCATGAATTTTATGCGGTTGACATCACTTTCTTCTTATGCTGAATGAACAGCAGTAAGTAATAAGCTTGTGAGTCAAACGAGTTCAGCTTTTCTCTATTATTAGATTGTTACATGAGACTTTTGGCTCCGACGTTTGTTACGCTGACCCAGTGCTCCATTACACTTCAAGGCTCCTGAACACTCACAAAAGAGAGAGAAAAGGAGAGGAAGCGAACGAGCCAACGATCACCAGCTATCCTCTGCTCATGTCGGAGCCCTTCGAGCTTTGCTGCTCTCTCGGTGCGAGCGTATTCCATCAAAGCTTAGTACTAGTCGTCCATATAAGGTGCTGTCTGGGATGCGCTATGGGAGGGAAGAGAGATTTGTCGGGTGCTGCATGCCAACATGCGCTCCGCTCCCCCGGACCCATGAGCTAGGTGTTTAGACATCACTGGAGCAACAGATACGTAAATGTGCCGCTTCGTGTCATGCCAGTGTCGTGCCATATTTCTGTCGGTCGGAGGGGGGACTGAGAGGATGACTGATATAGCAGACATAGTTAAGATACCCATCCACACATGCCAAAACATATGCAGACAAGGCAATATTTAGAAACCAAGCGTGTGTGGATCAGCTAAACTATGCGATGGTGTTTCCCTGGACTGTCCCATCAGTAACACGCAGCACATGGAGGCTTTTTTTTTTTTTTTTTTTACTAAGACGCGGCCGGGGGATAAGGCCACTACACTGGGCATCCCCCTGTCCCCCAGTCTCCATCCTGAATAACGGAGGTCTAATGAGAGGAAAGTACAAATCCCGCAGGAAGTCAGAGGCGGAAGGATGGCAGGATGGCACTGCAGATAACTTTGGACCGCGACACTTGTTTTCTCTCCCATATTTCCCGTGATGACCGTATTATTATAACCCTGATTTGCCTGAACAAGTAGCACAATGTGGACTTTATTTGACATCAACAAACACGTTTACCGTGTTAGCACAATTACAAACTCAATATCAGCACAAGAAAGAAAACATTAAATCCGTACAGTTGTAGTGTATCTTTGAACTGACTTTTTGACAGCCAGGGGATGTCAAATCAGAATAGAGTGGAGACAGTGAATTATTGCACAACGTAGACAACACGACGTGACAGTAATTTAACAAAACATATACCTACCCCATTTGCTGCGGCCATCTGTACGATGACCTCCGTTGCGGTCCGGCTGAAATATCTCCCGTCACTGCCTACTACCATTGTACATCCCTGGCGGTCCCGCAGGTCAATGGAAGATAAGACACTTTGAATATAGTTTTGCAAGTAATTTTTCTTGCTCTCAAACACTGTCGTCTTTTTCCTCAGCCCATTAGTCCCTGGTCTTTGGTCATCAAAAGGTGTTGTCTGGACTGTAACGACGGGGATAGGGTTGGTCTCCATTATCTTCTATGACCACCAGCAACGGGGGCTACGGCTGTTATAGCGGGGAGAAATTCACAGTAGACTTCGTCTGTTGCTCAGTTGAACAAACACGAACTTGAGCCTGAAACTTTTGAGAGCAGCTCGTCCGATCCACACTTGGAGAGCAATCCCAGAGAATGGGTGCGTCCTCTTCAAACACGAATGACACTGAGTTGGTGGGAGCTGGTAGCCTACATCAACGGGCGCCTACAGTAGGCTAATAGTCATCGAAGGTGTTCCAACATTTACCTATAGGCTATGCGCATAAGATGTAGGTTTATGAAAAACCCAGAGAGATAAAATACTGTGCTCGACAACTCCCTCTCCTACGAGTAAGCCTTTACAAGGACAGCAGCTTGCCAAAGAAAAATTAGGGAGGGCCAAAAACCCCTATAATCAGCTGCGTCTCCTGCCAAAAATAACCCATGATGTGTGGGAAGAATAGAGTAGGGACCAAAGCTATGTAACCGGACGCTCCCTCTGTCCATGAACGCTTGTGGACCACAGGAGGGCTGTCACCGGCTAGCTGTCACTGAGCTCGCAATTAATAAGAGTTTCCGCTTAGGTGACTGATGGTGACGCATGAGTGGTGCGACAAATATAAGACGCGTCTTTTGTCAGCGAATATTGAATATTTGACTGAACGTCACAGAGAAAAAAATATATGAAACTTTATAAGTAAATACCAAAATAGGGACAATACAACAATTAGTGTCGGTGCGTGGTATTATTTTCCGTGGAGAGCTGACTGGTCAACAATGCGTAATGCAAGATGGACACTCATGGTGTTATCAATTGATTTAGGCCACTTATTACCGTAGTTAAAATGTTTTAATTCAAGATTTTGATAACACATTCCAACGTAACCCAGTAATAAATAAGCGAATCACTACAGGGTGCAAATAGAGTATTTATGTAGCAGCATGATCTCATGCTCTGATGGAATATTTCCACATAATCATATTACCGCCAACTGACCAGTCAGATAGAATGGCCAACCAGTGGGAGGAAGAAAACAAATGACACCATGG
>JAUCNH010000064.1:1814984-1825036 GCA_032353275.1 Sardinella hualiensis | reverse complement strand
AGAGATGTCCTCAAAGAGGTTTATTGTCTTGGAAATGTGTTTAGAATCATAAGCAATACAGCATGTCTTTTTTTCCCCCTCAACAGCCAGTAATTGAAAACAGTTTAAGTCTGGGATAAAACAATATGTTATACAAGAACAACCTAGATCAAGTAACAAACCATTAACTGTTTTAAGTGAATGGGGCATAGAGAAATGAAACTGAAAGTAAGTCACCATGCCCCATTTACTCAGTGTAAGTCGCCGGTTCAGTATTCAGCCTATGTTGCATTGAATTTTTTTGTTATTTTTCTTATGGACAGCATTCAGTGACCTTGAACAACAGGGCTTTGGGATTGATTCACACCAAACTTCTCCTTTAATGCCTGTAGAGTGCCAACATGCTGTGGTGTTCTGTTTGTTATGCAGTGTTGCCTACATGAGCTTAACTGGTAGAAAGAAAAGTAGTTGATGATATTCCCTAGCTGTCTAATCTGCCAAATTTGTGTCATCCCACTTTAACTAGAAAATAAGTAGGCCTAGGCCTAGCTAGTGAAGAAAATTAGCATTTGCCTTCACACACATACACAAACACACACACACATACACACACACACAAACACATTGACCATTTGGGGCTGTTTTGATGCTTTTGATTAAATGCCCCATATGGACACACACACACACATACTGTACACACACACACACACTTCAGCTGGCTGTCAATTAGGAACATTTTGTTCAGAGTGCTGCTACCTTGTTGTGACACATCTTGTGGCTGAACCATGAAGAGCTTCCTGTTTTACATCCATCTCTATCAGTGCAGCCACAGCACCTTTTTATGCATGTTTGATGTGAGTCCTTGAGGCCATGCCTCCATACTGTATGTGGTCCAGTGGTTTTCTTTCTTGTTGTCTTTGGCATATTCTTTCGGAATTTTAGAATGTATTTCACCATCACAATTGTGTAGTTATTCACAACTAAACATGCTATCCCCCCACAACATATATTATTTAATTTCAATATACAGTTCTCACAATTCTCCACAGTTTACCAAAGCATCTGTCATTTCAGATGCACCAGCAATTGTACTTGCAATGCAAACTATTCCAACCTATAGATGTTAACAGTCTAACATCTTTTCATTAGTTGTGATAATTATTGATCCTATTCTTTTCTTAGAATAGGCCTACCCAAGGCAGTCTGTTCCGATAGCACATGTTCAGACTGAGCCTATGGAAACGTATTGACAGACAGCTTTTCAGATATGATCTGGTGTGCTAAGTGTGTCCTCCCTATTAACTGCCATGTATAGAAAAGTTCCCGCTCCTATTCACAGTAGACTAAGGCAGTGTGGAGTAGCCAAGCCAGTTGTTTGGCTCAATAGCTTTTCAAACAAAAGTATCCAATAGCGTAAATTAGTTGTCAGAGAATGAATATACTACCCAGATATCATTGACCTATATATTATTCAAAATATTTCTGGTGCATATTTTGGCACCGAATTTGTGCTAAACATTAATCGTGGATGTGATGGATATTATGTAATATCTTTGCGCGCGTTGTTCGGTTGGCTACTGCTGGTCCACGGGGGCGTGCGTCACAGCTTGTAGTGAGAGCGACGGTACGCTACCATAACAGTGGAATTCAAAATACAGACATTTTGAAAGATTGTCAACTTCGGCGGAGTTATTGAGTTCAGCGGAGAAAAGGTATGTAAAAAATTCTTTTATTAGACACTGGTTTTTGCACACAAGTGTATGCAATTTCTGTAAACTTAAATTCGTCGAATACGAACAGCGTAATGGCGCGCGACAAGAGAGCGCTGCATCACCAATACACGGGATTAGAGTTTGTTTACTAATCCATTCGCTCCATGCTCTTGAGTTCACAGGGTTTACTGATTCCAAAAATAAAAAAGAAGACGTGACACCGTGAAATAGCATCATTGTGAATAAAAACAGGCCGCTAGATTTGTAGATTTTGCACACATATCATGATATTTTGGTCGAGATTGGACTGTGTGATATGATCCTGAAATATCTGCCAGTTAATTCATTTGGACCCTTGCGTTTTATCACGTTCCAATTAACCTTCTGCTCTAATATTTGATGGCAAAAAAATCAAATTGTGCTCAGAGATTCAACTGAGTGGCACTAACAACTAATGAAAACAAAGTGCGAGTAGCCTACAACAATGTGATATCAGGGTGTTGAAAATTGGAATGGTGTGTCGATCTAAAACTTATTGAATGTTTCCAGTGTATGCTTGTCGTAGAATGCATCCACACAGATATATGCAAAGCAATAAAATAAGAATATTTTCTGTGGCTTTATAATATTTTGAATGGTGTCAGGAGTTGTCGCTGCTCAGATTCCCTCTTGCAGCGTGGCGGTGTAGAGGGAGCACTCCCACCTTTGTTCAGAGAATGGCTGCCTGCCTCCACGCAGGGGGATTGCCCTGGTTTTGTCCAAGCCTGGAGCCATTTAAACATTCCATTTTGTTTTAATGATCGCTAGTCACAGTTTGAGTATACATTTTTTGTTGTGGGCTTTAAGAGTAAGATTCCAGTATTGTGCAAAATGAAGTCTATCAAAGACAACTTTAAAAGGCATGAAGGAGAAACGTCCCGTTTTCCCTAGAATATAGCGCCAAAATGGTGTGAATAGGTTCGGACAAATGCTGTCAGTCACGTAGATTGGGCTTACCAGTGTTTGTTACACGTAGACGTGATATGGACGTGTGAATCGTTCTTCCCGTCGAACACTGAAAGAACATGTTTAACTGCATCTATGGTCACGCACAGTCATGTAGACAACCTACCTTTCCTTAAAATGTTCTAGCGCTCGGAGTGTTTTAGGATTATTTAAATGTTGTCATTGGATTGTGATGAAATCCATGACGAGATTGTGAAACTTTGTGACTCGAACTTTATTGTCATCGCGATTTATTTCCCATTGAACATTGTGTACTTTGTGTGTGCGGTGCATTTGGGCTTTTGCAGGAGACGCTAAAAGAATTCATGTGGATTGGCGCTGCGTTATGGACAATGAGGCTGATCAATTAATCAACGCTCTAGCTATGCGTTTGTAGTTGAGTCACTTTCTTGTGCAAAAGAAAATAAAACATAGAGTATAAATAAATTCATCTATATCAACCGTTGTGTACAGCTCGTTAAGCTCGTGGAAGTCCGAAAGTGCTGTAGAACATTGTGTACCCAATTGGCACAGCGTGTTAGACGCTTTTACATGTGTAAAGAGAGAGTCCGTAAGTCAGTGTCAAGTGTAGAGTAGACTTGTGTCGAAGTTTAATTAAACAATAGGCTATACCTTACTGCTTCAGCTGCTGGATTTAAAGTCCTTGCAGAAAAAAAACACATTGCAATGTGTTGCTTGCTATTGATTGCTACGCAAACTTCATGGAGAAATCCCCGAAGTGCATAATCAGCAAAAAAAATAATAAAATAAATAAATAATTGATCCTCACCACAGAGTGTTCTGAGGATTTACAATTATGCTCTTTCCTTTTTTTCAAGCACGTATTCGAGTTCTACTGTCAGAAGCCATAGCAGAAGTTTTTATTTAGTGAAAAATTAGGCGAAGTGGAGCTTCCCTCTCACTCCGTGTTATGAGGTGAGAGTCCTGGTTCACTCTCAGCGCTGAGGCGTCCATGGATCTGCTGCGTAATTCTCTACAGCGCTCTGGTATTCAGCTCGCCATGCCCTGAGGGGGGTTGCAGAGAGTGGGAGTGGTGTTCAGCTGGTTTTCAGCGAGTGCACATAGATGAACACACACAAACAAGCGTGTACCTCCCCCACCCCCCTCAGCTCCCCGCACACACACACAAAGTAGCCTTTCTGCTTGAGTGGTTCCTCCCTCTGACAGCAGAAGCATTGACTGGAAAAGTGTTAATTGCTTAAGTTATTATATAGGTTATTACAAAGAAAGCCACCTGTTTAGGACACTCATGACCGAGTTTGACTCCACATAATAACTCCACAGCAAGCCCAAATGAAGTATTAATTTGCTTTCTGTGACTTTTCTGATCCCCATCACAGGGTCATTCCCATTGTATGAAGTCCTGTATGAACTCCTGAAACCTGGTTTGTTTTTATTTTCCAAACAAACACAGTTGCAGGAATAGAAACTATGGTTCTTGTCAGGACGTTTACTTGGGTCTCACCCCGGGGAACAAAAGCCATGTTTGTTTGTGTGGTGTGCACAGGGACTCTCTGCCTGTCATGTGTCGTTTAGATATCGCCCCTCCCACCTCTATACATTCTCTGGGCAGGAATGTTTTAACCCTATACTTCCTGTGCGGCCTTATATGGGCAGTCACTCTTGTAACGTATAGCACACACTTGTGCTGAGTGACTTGAAAGAATGCGAGTCTGTATACATTTCGGGGGGTGGGGCAAAGGGTTGATTCCAGTTGAAATGGCTGCTAAGACTATTCATGCACGTTTTGTATGGTTTTCTCTGTTGACTTATAGTTAACTTTTAGAACATTTGCTGACTGACTAGCTCAAGAGATACTTCTGCATTGGTTTTGCATTGTATTTAATGTGCATAGCATGAAAGACTGAGAGTCAAAGGCATTTTGGTTCGGTGACTTTGACTTCTGTCTGTATATCTGAAGATCAATAAGCCTCACCACATGACTCATTTTATATAGGACCCCTCAGATTCACACATTCAATTCAAAGTGATCTCATTTTTTTGCTTAGATTTTATGCCAGTAAGCTAAGCTTTTCTTTGCAATCAGATAAAGGCTTCTGTGAACTGTTGTGTTATGTTATGCTGTCCCCAATAAATGATGGAAGTGCATCTGAGTTGGTTAGACAAAGAGGGAGACTGATAAATAGAAGGTACCCCACTGGTTTGAATTACAAAAACGATGGATCATCACAGATCATAGGAATATAATATTGATGATCATAGCATAATTAGGAAGGACTGCACTGAAGCTTTGCAGGCTCAAAAAACGAAATCCTCTCAGACGCATTCAGGCGTAGTGCTACACATGTAAGGCCAGACCTCTCCTGTGTCTGAGCTTTGAGACGTGAGAATTACTGTGTGCAGCAAAGAAAATGATGAAGTTTCTGTGGGTTTTGCCGAGAGTGTGGTTGTGATTGGCACTCCTCCAGTAGAAACCCCAAAAAACTGGGCTTGTCACCAAATGGGGCCCTGTGCTGTTCTATCCCATTATTGTTTCCTGATAAGTGGTGTGTTTACTCTCAGTGCTCTCAGGCCACGATAGCAGACAGTGAAAGGATCTCATACTGTAAATGCACACGCCTACTTGACTGTGACTGTGAAAATGGTCCAATTAAAAGCAGCAGTATTTCCAATGGCATTAACTCGTTCTGCGTGGGTTCCACTTGCTCGTCTGTTTACATGGATTTAGACTGTGATCTGCGGGAGCAAGTGCTGGCTTGACATTTTCCGACCCCTGGATAAAGTGCATGAGCATATGGCTCCATTGCAGCCTATAGCCTGTCTTAAAATAATTATGACGAGGGGTAATAATACTCTCCTACTATGGAAATGTGCTTTAGAAATTCTGCCTGCAGGGCTACTTAGTACCATATAGTCTTCATAATTCCTGTTTCACTACTGGAATGAGGCATTTCAGTTAAATTAGTTCTATGAGTTTCTAATCCATTTAAGAAACCAATGCACTTCTTTTTTAGAAAGAGGCGTGGTTTCCTCTCCCACACATTGATTAGGATGTTACTTTGTAATCCCTTTAACGTTATGATCAATCCAATCTATGAAAGCATCAATCCAATCTAGTAGAGAAAGAGTAGAAAGCGGCTTGTATGCCTGTGCGGCATTCCAGAGTCTTTGCATGTGAAAGCATTTGGTGGATCAGGCTGATTTTGCATTAGACAGTAAATTATTTGGTTATGTGTTGGCATAAAATGTCTGACAGACACTAATATATTTTTGCTTTTGTGTAGGGATGGCGTTCCCTGTGGATATCCTAACCACAGTGGACTATGAATCCCTTGAGAAGAGTTCCAAAGACTACATGTCGGATCTCCTCTTCCGAAATTCAGAGACACCCGAATACCTCACTTTGCCCAACTCCAAAAAGGTAAGCAGTTTTGAAACTTGGCACCAATTTGACAAAACAGACATTTTGATTCATGTACTGATCTGCAAATGATATGGCATCCTGTAGTTTTCTGCCAAAACTCAGAAGGAATGCAGCGCTTGATCTGCTTGCATTTGATCATATTGATGCTTTTCTCTCATGTCTCTTAACTTGCTGAAAATTGATTACTGTTGACGTGTTAGATGCTAATTGGTAAAAGATTATTAATGTACATAAACACTTCCATGTTTTGTAAATGATTTCAAACCAGTACATCAAGTTAGTTAAACCTTACGTATGCTTTATTTTTTATTTGTAGATTGAAATAGGCCTCTGCAATGTGAGCTTCGTTCCTCTTCATGGGACGGATGTCAAACACAAGATCCTTGCCCTCTTTACACTCGATGACCCATTTACAGGTAAAAAAAAAAGAGTAAAAATGCTGAATCTCAATCCTTATAAACCCCTAAGCCCTGAACCTGCAACTACCATTTTATCATTTTTATGACTCATTGTTAAGTGTCAGTCAGATTTCGTAATGTAAAGTTGACACTGTTTGTGATGTAGATGTTGACAACAGTCAAAAATGAAAAAAGTGTCATTAAGTAGGCCTACATGCCATGTCATTCTTATGTGTCGCTAATGTTCATGAAATGTGTCACTCTGATGTGAATCCCAATGTCATAATGTTCATGAAATGTGTCATTTAGTGTCATTGATGTTCATGAATGTTATTCATGTTTGTGAACCGTGTCATGTCATGGTAATGACAGGCTCATGTCACTCTTATAAAGGCACTTTCAAATAAAGTGTTCTCCAACAATCTTACACATTCATTCTCTTCACCTGATCCTCTGTCTCTCTTCCTGTTATGCTTCCAGCTGTCGGGCTGTTCTTGCAGGGCAAGTGGTGGTCGGTGGAGGATGTCCTCAAAACATCAGATTCTACACGGAAAGGGATCCTTAAGGTACTCACTTAATGTTTGGCAGTTTTTTGAAGAAAAGTTTTGCATTCCAGCAACAGATTTTGTAGTTTTAACTACTTGATTGACAGCAATTACATTGTTGCATGGATTATCATTGGATGCCTGTGATGGCCGTTAAGTGTGATCCATGTTTTGAGATTTATTGAAGTTGTTTTTGTGTATTTAGGAGGATTAATGATCAAGCAATTCTCCATGAACTGAAAGCTTGTTGACACATCTAGCATTCTAATTTCTGACCTGTTTTTATCATCAAAGGAAAAAAACAACCTATTGCACTTTTGAACTCATCAGCTGAGTTCGCTTCATTGTTAACACTAACATTCATTATTTGCCAAGTCAATTTGTTAACTTGTTAACAATGTGTTTTTCATGCCAATAAAGAAACAATATTGTCAGATAAAAACTTTAAAAAAAAGTTGCTCAAAAGCTGTGATGTAATATGACACAGCATGGAGATATTATTTCCATTTTTTTTGTATTTGGTGATGTTACCTGATGAAATAATAATAATAATAAGTGTCTTCTATTCTGCTTTCAGGTTGAAACTGTTGGGGAAAGGGTGGTCCTCTATGTTCTCAACCGCATTGTCTACAGAGCAACGGAGAAGAGCAAAGATGAAGTGCCGTTTCTCTGTCACAGTGAAAATGACTTTGCCAAAATCATCTGGAAGAATGGAGAAGCCATTGGGTTTTACTCAGTGAAGCCAGAGGGTAGCCTATTTGTTTATTTGTTTATGTTTATGTTTATGTCCTACGTTAAAGACATCCTGTCTTGCTGTGTGCACAGTGCTGTACATTTGGGATCATTTTCTTCCATATGTTTGTTCCATAGGCAGTTTATGCAGCAACTTCCTGACACAACGTTATCAGCTTCCTGTCTTAGATTCTATGTTTGTCCGAAAATGTCACCGTGGTTATGGACACGGGCTTCAGATACTGGAGGACTTTGTGGACTCTTTCAGGAACGCCTGTTTGGGCTTGAAATACCCTCTTTCCCCAGCCTTATATAAAGGTAACAACGTAACAACCAGTCTCAGATTAAATATTAAAATGTATTTGCAGTAGCATAAAAAAACATGGAACTCATCTTTGTCTTATTTTATATTTCCTTTTCTAGTCTGTGGCAAATATCTCAAAGCGTATCCAGGAGATACAGACCTGTTGTGGGAAGTTGAAAGTGTCGGAGGCCCCTTTCAAAGGACCCAGATTTCCCATAAGATACTGGATATGGAGGCTGTCAACCATAATGTTTCCATGGAGGATGTGATGACAAAGATTCAGGAGACTGTCGAGTACACAGTGGAAGTTGTGGTAAGTTTTATTGCATCTTTTCATTAAAATCTTTAACTGGACAATTTATGTTGCTTGGCTTACACAATCTAATGTCTGTGTTGCTCATAGGAAAAGGTTGTACAGATCGACACACATGTTCACATAACCAAAGGTAAATTTAAAGTCTCCTGCTCTTTGGTGCATTTGAAATTACACAAATGCTCAGTGTGATTTTTTTATAAACCATTTTATATCTCTATTTTTTTTGTGGGGGGGGGGTATTTCCAGAAGGTGAGGACCCACCTGTCTCAACCCGTGGCAGAAGCAGCCAGCTGAGGCGCAAGAGGATAAGAGAAGAGACCAGTGAGGTGGTGGAGGAAACCCTTGCAGAGAAAGTCATAAGGTCAGATCACCGCACCCACAACAGGGATTGTTATTAGCAATTTCCTCATCAAAATGATGTATCTTTGCTTATGTTTACCATCTTTTCGTGTGTTGTGTGCACAGGGTGGAAAAAATCGAAGCAGGCAATGAAACCCCAGTGGAAGAACCAGTGAGTGAGGAGCAGAAGGAGGATGGTGGAGATCAAGATATGGAGGTGGGAGATGTGGTCTCTACAGGGGAGGAGACAAAACTTGGCCAGGGGGATGCTGATGCTAATGAGCTGACACAGGTACCATATTTCTCAGTCTTTACACTTCTCCTTTTTACAGCTTAACCCCTTTATCCTTTTTGTAAAAAAGTTGTTAAGAGATTGTTACTTTTACTTTCAAAGTGAAATAGTTATAGTATACATGTATACTATAGTTATAGTATATAGTAATATAAAAGTTAATAATAGCTAACTAAAAGTTTAAACTGAGTATATTTATTGTGTTACTTAAATGTTTTTGTTGTTGTATGTTTTTCACAGGCTTCAGATATAACTGCAACAGTCATTGATAAAGACGGCCATGAGGACATTGACGTCCCAGAGCAACAGAAGGACTCTTCAGAACAGGTTTCTGTAGACACTGTAGAACCTGCTTTGGAAATCCCTGCAAGTGAGGACGCTATAATCACAGAATTAAATGACAGAGAGGAAGACACACATGAGCCAGAGTATAGCACACGTAAATCACCTGTTGAGGATGTGCAAAGGGAAGATGAGGGGGAGGACAACTCACAGGTATTAAGCACTCTTACAACAGAAGTGAATGAAGTGTCCCAGCTCACAGTGGTTGAAGATGTCAAAATGACGTCAGAGGTAGATGAGGAGGAGGAGGAAGTAGGCCCTGAAACTCAGGAGAGTGCTGAGACAGGAGAAAGTGGGGCAGATACAGCTCCACAAAAAACACAAGATGGCGTAGAATCAGAAGGAGACACTGAGGACAATGCAGAGAAAAGCACAACCATTGAGAAGAGAGTCCTCAGGAAGAGAGCTGTGGTAAGCACAGAAACTCCAAGACGCAAATCCCAGCGTGGCAGAAAGAAGGCTGTGGAGGAAAGCACAGTTACTCCATCAGATGAGAAAGCAGAACCAGCAGAAGAACAAGTGGAGGCCAAAGAGACTGCTGAGGAGAGCTCAGAAGATGAAGCTCCACAGACAACTCAGAGAGTCCTCAGAGGCAGAACAAAAGCAGTGAAGGCCACCCCCAAGCGCAAATACACCAGACGGAGCACAATAGGGGCTGCCCAAACAGACAGCCAGCCAACGACGGAGGCAGAGGAAGAGGCTG
>JAUCNH010000064.1:994901-1005776 GCA_032353275.1 Sardinella hualiensis | reverse complement strand
TGTGTGTGTTTCTGTGTGCGTATGTGTGTGTGTGTATCTGTGTGTATGTGTGTGTGTGTGTGTGTGTGTGTATGTGTGTGTGTGTGTGTGTGTGTGTGTGTGTTTGTGTGTGTGTGTTTATGGTTTTATTGCTTTTGGTCTTTCTCCTTCTGAACCCTTAATCAGAAAGTCTTGGAAGGCTTTAAATTGAGCTGCTTTTTTTCCATATATACACACTTTGTGTAAAGATTAGTGGGTAGGCAGTGCAGAGAACAACTCAACTTTTGCCACATATTACACCTAGTGCAGTCAGCGAAATCCAATCGTGACTGGTTATTGGCAGACAGCGGCAGGAAAGCCCACTGGAACACTTAGTACCTGGGTGTTGTCTGTAGCAGAAGCTGGCCTAACGGGTGTGAAATAAGTACAGCCTAGTCATCTTTATTGTCGTCAACCCAAATGCCCATGTCTCTTTGTCTGGCTGGATGGCGAATCATCATAAAAATTTGCACCCATGACCTGAATGGGATTTTCCTGGAATAAGCGCCTGAGCCCTCAAGAGACTGTGAAGTGTTCATTTAGATGTGCTGTACTGTCTGCTGTAATCAACACCATAATAAAAGCAGAGATGATTGGTTTCCTTTTTCGCTTTCGTTTATGCCTTTAATTGAAGCCTCCTCCCTGGTCACGTGACCCGAAAAAAAGCAGGCCGTAAGTTCCTATGACGATGATAAGCGACAGTCGTGGGCTTGCTGGGATCCCCTCTCCAGGGACCCCGTGGTGTCTAGTCTCGTCTCCAGATGATGAATGCAGCGTGCAGTCAGTCGTCTCGTTTTTTTTTTTTTTTTTTTTCTTCTTTCTTTTTTTGCAGCACGCTAGCAAGAGACTTAAAGGGTGGGAGAGAGCTTCTTTTGTTTAGTCTGCTGCCTGCGCTGTCTATTTTGGGTGAGTTGGGTCTGGCAGGGCACCGTCAATGCCAGACAGTGGGTGAATGCCCAATGAGTGTGATCATTTTTGGGTCTCTCTGCTGCTGCATTTGGGTTGAATTAGAGCTTTTTCCCCCCTTTTCTTTACCAGATTTGACTCCAGAAAGGAAAGCGGCTAGCCGGGCTCAATATTAGCACGAGTCACCAGTTATTGTTGGTGAATTTTATTTTTTTTTAGTTGGTGGCTGGTAGATTTCAAACAAATAAAACAAAATGACCGATTTCCAATTGAATGGCTGGTGAATTTCACCGATTTATTTGTCAGTGACTGGTAGGAATTTGCATTATCTTAAAGTTAATTTTGACCCCTGGCGACAGGTAATGCTCATCAATCAGTCTACCTCAGTGGTTTTGAAGATGTGTGCTTGAGGCAACGTGAGGTGTACCAAGGATTTCGAAGGGTAGCCACAATGAGTTTGCATGCAGTAATGGCACAATTTGTTCATTTAAATTGGTCTTAAGTAGTTGATCTGGCTCTTGATAGTTAATCTGGTCTTTTCAGTTTTGTTTCAGGATGTGAAGCTGAGATATGTCTTGTCACTCCCTGTAGGCAAGCTTGCCACGATAGTTTCCTACCGTAGAGCGCTGTTGCAAGGATATGTTTCAACTGCAAGAATAAGCAACTATACACCTGACTGCTCTCACAATTTTTTTTTGTTGTTGTTGTCAAATCTGACATCTTGTAACAACAGCTGACACAAGCGGCTTCCCTCGTCAAGTGCCTGAATAAAATCATCTTTCCCAATTGAAGAATGTTTTTTTTTTTCTGTCAACGTCATTTGAGCGCAAAACCCTGTACTCAGTGCTGTTCTCAGCTCATAAACACACAAAAATGTTCATATAAGTAAGAATGGGCCAGTTGTAGCATTGTAATGTGTGTGATATTCATAACAGTGCCAATAAGTCTTTGTCCCATGGTGTTTTTATTGGACCTTTGACATAGCTTAACCATTAAAAAAAATGAACTTTCACACCTCTAGTCTAATAGCTAGTACGGTCCTTGGTAGATCCTGAAAGATATGCCGGTAATTGTCTTCATACTTGTCATAGCTAACTATAATATTTGTCATGACCGTGCACGCAATGTTTATATAGACGGCCATCTCATCAAATGCATCAGTGAAAATGATGACCATTGGTGGAGTCCATGCAAAGATGGTGTCTAACAACCATCGGTTGCTGGGCAGCATCTGGTTTTCTCCACTGGTTTGTGACAGGATCGCTTTGTTGGTCTGTGCTACTGGGAGGAAGGCTGCCTCTCATTTGTGTGTCGTCTGGGGTCATCTGAAGGCAATGGCCACAAAATCTTAATGCAAATAACCCCATACAAAGTTGGAACACAATTCCAGGAAGGGGCTATAAGCCGACTATAGAAAAAGACAAAGGAACGAGATGCTTTGAAGAAGGACAAAGAAACAGATGTCCGCAGCGTTTTCGGTCTCGCTGCTTACACACCTTCTCACTTTGTGTTTATTTATTTTTGACAGGATATTGTGCTCTACCTACCTCTATCTCTAAATGCTACCTTATTATTATTATTATTGTTATTATTGTTATTATTGTTGTTGTTTCACCTCTGAGTAAACCTCGTCTGTTTTATTAGGCAGAGAACCTGCTACTGGACGCAGACATGAACATCAAAATCGCCGACTTTGGCTTCAGTAACGAGTTCACGGTGGGGAACAAGCTGGACACGTTCTGCGGCTCGCCTCCCTACGCCGCTCCCGAGCTCTTCCAGGGCAAGAAGTACGACGGGCCAGAGGTGGACGTCTGGAGTCTGGGGGTCATCCTCTACACGCTGGTCAGCGGCTCTCTCCCCTTTGATGGTCAAAACCTGAAGGTGAGTGAGAGCGACTTACGGCCTCTGGCCAAATCCCAACCCCCCCCCCCCCCATCTCTCTATCTGTCTTTCTATCTGTCTTTCTATCTGTATCTGTCTATCTATATATCTGTCTATCTAGTGATGTTCTCCAACACACGTTCACAAATAGCTGGACATGATCATGGATACCATCTGTGTTAGTTGTTAAAGAGTGTAGATGAAAGTTGTTTGTGTTTTTTTGTTGTTGTTTTTTTAACTCTCAAAGGAATTAAGGGAGCGTGTACTCCGAGGGAAATATCGCATCCCCTTCTACATGTCCACTGACTGCGAGAACCTGCTGAAAAAGTTCCTCATACTCAACCCCTCTAAGAGAGGCAGCCTGGAAGTATGCACACACACACACACACACAAATATTTAGATACAGTATACACACACACACACACATTTATATACAGTATATACACACACAAACACACCAACGTCAACAAAAATACAAACCAACAAATTAAAGATGCTTCTACGTTTGAGTTACTACAAAGAAGATTCTTCATTGAAACCACGCATATCAGTATAGAGCCAGTCGAGTAAAGCATGTGTATTTGCATTGCTGAAATGTATAGTTCCAGATAAGATGTGATAGTCTCCTCGTTTGTGTTTTTCCTCATTTCTATTATCTGTTCTCTCTTTTCTCAAAAGCAAATTATGAAGGACCGCTGGATGAATGTCGGTTATGAAGAGGATGAACTGAAGCCTTATTTAGAGCCAGAGCTTGACTATAATGACCCCAAGAGGACGGGTATGTGTGTGTGTGTGTGTGTGTGTGTGTGTGTGTTTGTCTGTTTGGAACAACCTAGTTTTGATGTGACTAAAACTTAATTATCATGATTGATTCTTTCAGTGCATTTTTTTTTTCGCTAGGTTTTTAGGTTGTGCAATTCTTTTCAGTTTTACAATTTACAACTCACTTTAGGCTTCACCCGTCATGATTATTTCACTGTGATGGAACAAGAAGCTTTTTTGTAAGGTAATCTGCGTGTGTGTGTGTGTGTGTGTGTGTGTGTGGTGTTCTTTCCCTCAGATATGATGGTACAAATGGGCTTTTCCCTGGAGGAAATTAGAGACTCTCTCCTCAACCAAAAATATAATGACGTCACTGCAACCTTCCTATTGCTGGACTACAGAAACTCTGAGGTAATCGCACGTATCGACCTTACTTGACCTTTTGCCACTCACACATACACTCAGTGTCAAACACACACACACACGCACACGCACAAACACACACCTCTGACCTCTCTCCCTCTTTTTCTCTCAGCTGGACGAGAGCGTCAACCTGTCAACAAAGACCCGCCCTGGAAGTGACCTCACGAACAGCAATGCCCCATCGCCGCCTCACAAAGTCCAGCGCAGTGTGTCGTCCACCCAGAAACCTCGGAGGGCAACAGATCAGGGTGAGTGTGTCCCACTCATGCCCCTAGGCCTGGTCCCTCCTTGTCTTTCGCTCACACTTGTGGCTGTTCCCAGATCTGTCCACTCATTAATATATATATTTCACTTATTTTTACCCCACTTGGGCCATAGAATAGCCATGGTTATGTGAAATGGCAATACATGGAATAAACAAACAAACAAACAAACAAAAACTCTGCCCACTCCTCCCCTGTTGTTCAGAACAGGGACTACATAGGGCACAGTATCAGGACGCTGGGCAATGTTGACTCAAGTAACTCAAGTGATCCTCACACTAGGATCAGCTCTGTATCTGTCACTCAACACTTTTGGTTTCTTGCTGTCTGTCAGTGTTGTGTTAAAGGAGAAGTTCGGTGTGAATCAATCCATAGCGCTGTTATCAAGGTCACTGAATGCTGTTCATAGGAAAAAGAGCGAAAAAATTTGATACAGCATAGATCGAATAATGAACCGGGCAACTAACACTAAGTGAATGGGGCATAGTGTCTTACTTTCAGTTTCATTTCGCTATGCCCCATTCAGTTAACAATAGTTATCGGTCTATAACTCGGCCTATGTTGCCAAATTTTTGCTACAGACTGCAACTGCCAAGTTACCTGTATGTGTGATGTGTAGTTGTGGCCTTTTTGATTGTATTGTTTCTCTTGCATTTTCTTTCTGATTATATTCTAGATGCAGAGAATGTCTGCCATTCCAATGGTTTTGTGGCAGTTGTGATGTCCAGGTGCACCACAGATTAGTCCTGCACAACAGGGAGACCATTCATGATGGTTTCTTTAAACCCATCTCCCCCAGCACAATCATTTCAAAAAGAGATGGAAACTATTGCATGCAGGAGCAACGTAAGTACAAACAAGTTTGGTTAGGCACAGTTTAAAGGAAGAATATTATACCCATTTCTTTGTGTGTGTGTTTGTGTTTAGAATGTATTTTGCCTGTAATGAAGAGCTCCAAATGTCCTTGTGATGATGCCAATGTATCTGTGTTGCCGGGAAAATCTCTCATCCTCATTTCCATCAATGGTAAATCTATTTACACTTCACATTGCTATTTTTGTCTTGTCTGTGTTCGTAAGTATTTTAACTCCTAACTCTTCTACATTCCCCTTTGTTTGGTGTTCTTAAGGACGTTATGACTTGCACCAGCCACTGTTTGCATGCCAGGAATGCAGCAAGCAGTGGACGCCTGACTTCCAAGACCTCCTCAACAGTGGATATTGGCCAGCCTCCACCAGCGCAAACACTCTGTACACTGTTGATGTCTTCAGCTCATTTAATGAGCTGAAAGTAATCGCCCCAACGTTGTCCAGACAGGCTTTTGTGAAGTTGCTGGAACATCGGACAAGATGTGGTGGAAGGGTATGTGTTTACCATATCTCATAGATTATCTTTTCCCATTTACAAACATGTGAAAGGAAATTAATTGAAGGCCTTTTTAGGCAGGATCTGTGTGTGGTGACACACTACAGAGGAGCTTCCTGGAGTACAGGTACTGTGTGTTTGAGGAAGATCGGCTGTGCTGTGGCACACCATTGACCTGCCCTGCCTGTTCGCCTGAAATGCTGGCTGTGTCGGTGGATGGTAACAGGAAGTTGTACAGGTTTCTTCAAAATGGAAGGTAATTTTGTCAGCTATTTCAATATTAAGTTTCTAAACACCTTGAAGTGATGTGAATTGCTTGGTCTACTTCTCACAAATCACCATGGCTTGAAAGGATAATCTAGAGCAAATCAACCCGTAGCACATTTGTGTGAGGCTACAGAGTGCTGTTGCGTCATCAGTTAGTGTTGGCTGCTGTTTTGCCATTTGGTGAACCGTACAAGAAAATCTGTCATTCTCATATCTATCATCAAAATACACCATTGTGTATTTTGAACTATTGTGTTTCTTTATTATGCTTCGTTTGCAAAAATATGGACATATGGAAATGGCTTACTTGGCTACTCAATTGACCTTTACTGCATGACCCCAGGAAGTTAGTTCAGCCCCTTGAGTCATGGAGCTGCCCAATGTCTCTTCATATTGCTAACTATCTCACAAAAGGCACCTCGAGGCATTGCTTTTGTTACGCACACTGTACAAATGAAATTGAATTGAATTGAATTTCAGTATAGCTTTTTACCCGTATTCTCTGTCAAGATTCGATTCATAGAGTTTTTACAGATAGAGTTTTGTAGAATGATCTCTATTGCTTATCTTGCAGTGACTTGAGTAAATGCGAGTCAATGTTGGTGTCCACAGCCAAGCATTAAAATTTATGATGTTTCCAGCATAAGATGTTAAATACTCTTTCTTCCATAGTGCTGACTCTCCGTATTTTGAGGGGGTCTTCGTGGCTGAGGACACCTCTGTTTCGGAATTTGTTGCTGGTTTGCAGCAAGCTGTCAAACAGGCATGTTTACATTGTATGTTACAGTACATTAAGAACATTGACTGCATATGGTTTTTGTAGTATTGTATGTTCTCATTTTGCTTTCTAATTCTTTATAGACACGTGGGCAGGGCGCATGTGGCAGCTCGACATTTACTGCAGCAAAGGAGGTGTCAAGGAGGGCGTCAAAACTGGATGAGGAGGGCATGGAAGTTGCCATTTGTCGGCACGGCTTCCTCTTGAAAGCCTTAAATATGTATAGAGGTGATGAGAAGTGAAACACTATAGTCAGTACTACTATTGTCAATGACATCTGAATTACAATCTTGATTATGGGAATACCATACATCAGACTCTCTAGAATTGTCCCTTGGTGTTGGCATTGGTGTTGGCATTGTGCTCATTGTGATCATTGTGAAACACTGGACTTTTTTTGATGGTAAAACTGTTCAAAAGTTACTGCATAACACCCTTAAAAATACAATATTTCTACATGCATAATTCATAATTACATAATTCATCCATAGGAGAAATATTTGCATATCCCATGTACCTCCACAAAGACCTGATGTCCAGCAAGCCCACTTTTCTGGCCATGGACGTCGTCTGTAAATACTGGCCATATTTACACAAAGTTGTTGACAGGCTGCCAGAACTAAAAGACCTTACAACAGCAAGGCCTTTTCTGAGCGTAATGCACGCCCGAGCCCACTCCACCAGATGTGAGGTAAGTTCATGGCATTCTTTGTTCGTGTCTATATGCCCGTGGGTTTACAGAGAATAGTCTGAAAATAGAAAATACCCATTGAGAGAGGGACGAAACTGCCTAGTTGATATCAGAGGTCAGAGAATAGTCAATGGTGCATTTATATCACCTTGTACTAATATGACTAGTCATATGTTGATATAAATGCACCAGTTGTTCAAATAACCCCTCGTTATATACCAAGGCAATGCAAGAACCATCTTTGAATGCACATAACGAACCTCAAAACAGATGGGTTACTGCTGAGTGAAACCACACAAGACTCCACTCCTGTGCTAAAAAAGTGTCTGGTGAATGAATTAACTGATTTAGGTTTGTGTCTTAACACAATGTTGTATGGTCATATTGTGATGTATGTAGGTCACTTGGAGCGGGAAAAATCAAGAAGGTGCCGGCTCAACAGCGGGAGAGGAGGTTGAACAAGTGAACAGCTACCTCTCCCGCTGTGCGTTGACGACAAAATACATGTCGAAAGGAGGTGAAAGTTTTATTTGACTACAGATTTTGTTGTTGTTGTTGTTGTTTGTTTGCTTGACTGATGTTCCACATTTTCTCTCAACAGTACGTGTTGACATGATAACAGTCCATGCAATTGCATGGAATGAAAAAAAATTCACAGGCCTACATGATGCTTTGTGTGCCAGATATGTGAAGGTGAGTCTGTCATTTAAGAGGTTTTATTGGTGTTTTTCCTTTTTTTTTTTTTTTACTTTTGTATGACTTCAGTTGGTACCATTACAGACTTGCAAGATGTCTCTGGCGGCGAGAGAGGAGCTTCAAGAGCAGAAATCAAAATTAGGATGCACCAACGAAGAAGCGTGGGTATCTGATGTGAGGGAGTGGGCAGCCAGTGGTAAGCTTACAAGAAATTTGAACATTTACTTTACTTCTACCAGTGTTGCCTTTTTTAGATTGGACTATTGGATCTACATGTATTCATTTTAATGATGCACAGAAAATGTTTTACCCCTCAAGATGTTACCAAGATCATTTCATCTTCTCTTTATGAAGTGGCATTATAGTTTTGCTGATTTAGATGAAATTTGGCAAAACAAACTACATTTATTTCACTATATTTACAGATAGAACAGGTACATCACAGCTGGAGCAAGCAATCGAGGGACGTTACCTTAATTTGAGGCAGCGGAAGCAAGCTCTCTACCGACAGACTGGTGTGTTGATAATGTTCATATAAAAATGTTTGTGTTTTCAGGTGTAGTTATGTACAACTTGCCCTCATTCCCTGTCTCAATGTATTCCAGACAGTGGCAAGCTGCGTCAACGGCTGAGACGGAAAATAGCTGAGAGTAAGAAGCTACTGTTTAGGGACATTGGCACCTACAATGATAAAGACCCTGCTGTCAAAATCGACATACAAAACATTGAAATGAGTCTTGCAGGAGATGATCAATCAGCATCATGGCCGTGGGACCTTCATGGAAGTGGCTTTGTTTTTGTTTGTTTTTTTGTAGCCAGGATTGAAGACAAAATAAAAATTTTCCAGGCCACAATGCGAGTAATGAGGTTGGAAGAGGAGAAGAGGATCCTCGTCAAAGAGATGGCGCAACACTGCTCATTTTTGCAGAAGTTAAAGGCATCTCTGCAAAGTAAAATCTCAGCTGAAGGCAAGTTTAAGTCTTGAGACCTATAGGCACAACTGCAAATGACAGTAAGACTGAAAAGTTATCAATTTTGATCAATTTAAAAAGGTTGTAATGCAGTATTGTGATATTGTGGGTCTTGGAATGAAGCTAATAGGATATTACAAAGATGGTATGCTTGTGTTTCTGTTTGAACCAAGTTTTTCATTCCTATTTGTCCATTTGCAGACACTCAAAATGAAAGTCTCTCTGGTCTTCTTAGAAGACGCCTATCTGACATTGGAGAAATTCTCACAAACAGCCTCAAGAAATATAGAGCCATTTTAGGCCCAGATGGATCTGTCCTGTCAGAGTATGAGGACGATCCAGACGACATTGAAGATCCTTACCCTATTGACGATTCAGAAACCAGTGATGAGGAAGAGGATGAGTGTTGGTAAGGTGTAAAAAGGGTTCATTTGTAGTGTGGTTATACAAGACTATTATTTAAATTCATAAAAACACATTGCAGTGTGCATATTATGTCTGGAAGTGATTTTGGTATCATGGGCTACTATGTGTAAAATCTAATTTCAATTTTCTTTTTCCTTATTTTTTTAATTTCCCATTAGCTGAGACCGGCTCGGATTCTCATAGCACAGATTGTGATAGCATTTCTGTTGAATGTAACACACATTTACTATGTGGAATTTATATATCTTTATTTCTGTATTTGTTGCAGTTTTACAAAACAAAACTTCGAAACAAAATGCAAATGAATGTAGAGTGACTGAAGATAAGTAAAAACAAGAAAAGAACGCCTTGTGGATTTCTTTGGATCTCAACCATTCATTTAAGTGTTAGCTAGCTGTCTAGTCCTGCAAGCTTAGGAACGCAGTGCGAGGGCAGCATAGTAACACTCTACCAGAACACTACTTACCAATCGCTGGTTCGAATCCCGTGTCATGCAACACTAATAATAATTGCTGTTTGCATCAGAATTCAGGGGTATTCTTTAGATTTCAAGAGGAATGTGATTAAAACATTTAGATGTGAATATCAAACGTTTAATGCTAAATGTTTTCCAATAGCAGTGAACAGTAAGAATGTGCTACATTGTAAATGAAGGCTACTCTTTGCACATCTTTATAGCTGAATGGATTGCAAATGCTGTATATAATAAAAACATTTAGCAAAGTGTGGCTTTTTTTGTTTTGAAGACAAACTTTTTTTAGGCTACCTTATGCTGTAGCCTACATATAGCCATATTTCAGTTGCACATGTCATGGTGTTGCAAAATGTATCAATTGCAAATGCTGTATATAATAAAAAAGGTAGAACATTTAGCAAAGTTTGGCTCTTTATTGTTTTGAAGACAGACATTGATTTTTTATCATCATTCATCAACCAGCATTTAGTCTGTTTAAACAGACATTTGCATATTTTAACACAGAACTAGCTGTACAGGGCAGTAATCATCTGAAAATACCTTCTGAAAATGTATGATTTCTCAGGCTTTGTCTTTGGCACACACATACTAACAGAATAATAAAAACAGGACAGAACACAGAAACATAACAAATAAAAATGTAAAATATGTACACTGATATGGGTGCTCATTGCTCTTTTTTCTTTCCATACCCCTTTGCTAAAAGACCAGCCCGCCATTCAGCCAGAGTCACTTCTGATGTAGTTTGGCAAAACCAATTTCCAAAATACTGTTGATGAGTGGTTATGTCTCGCTCAGAGTTTACAGGTGTTTACAGGTGATGGTATCAGTTCTCTGTGTGTAGGTCTTCTTTTTTCCAGTCTGCTAGACAATCACACATCTGATGTAGTAGGAATGTCGCACACAATTATGGCTTATTATTGGACAGTAACAATATTGTATGTGCTCTCCC
>JAUCNH010000059.1:14284260-14294430 GCA_032353275.1 Sardinella hualiensis | reverse complement strand
ATCTATTTGCTGATTAACATCATTTGGAAAACCTTAGGCGCAAACATTGACATGTCACTTCAGTTCTTACTGTGTATGCCTCACAGTATTTGTTTTGCCATTCAAATGAGGACCCCATAAGTTTGGAAAGTGTAAATGGGACACTATCTTAGAGTTTAATTCGTGGGTAGCCTTTGTAGGTCATATTGACAGATGTTTTTCACATTCCTGTAAGAAAAATATATGTAATAGTGGGCCTGAGAGAAGAGCTAAATGACAAACATGTAGATTGCAGTTCATTCATTACATCATCATATCTGATCGACAGGTTTTGTATTCCCTTAATGGATAAGTTATGTGACATGCTATGATATTGATATTCTATATACATCAGTTCTTAAAAAAAAAAGTTATGATTTCTTATTAGACTTGCAAACCCTTTTTATCTTGTCAGCACCTACTGGTCTTGCTATTCAGTACAGAACTCACTTTAAGTTTTGGTTTTTTGTATTATGTGTATGTGCATTCCACCAAATTCATTATGAAATGTGTATTTGGGAGTAGGCCTACCCATGGCATCGTTCAAATGCTCTCTGGTTTCTGAAATATTGGCAGAACTGTTGTTGATATTTGGTACATTTAATTCCAAAACCATCCTGTAGAGGGCATTACAGAGCCCTTCATCATGACGTCCACAGAGGTTATTGCAGGATTCCTTTCAGAAAGATGTGAAGATGTGTGATATTAGTGAAATCATTGAACATGTGGGAGAACTCTTATTTATAAAATTATTTATTGTCCAATTTTCTTGCCAATATAACTCTCATTCCCTAAGACCAGTGTCTTCTCAAACCTACATTAAAATACACCGTAATTGCATGTTTTTTTTATTGAATAATAACTTGAATGCTGATTAAAACGCAGAAGACAGTGCAGCAGTCTAAGAAGCCATTACCTACAACCACTGACGTGTATTAATCCTGACTGACCAAACGCAACAAGAGCTTTTATTTTTTTTCCATGTCTTTACATGTCCACTTGGCCACATAATGTTCTGACGCACGTCAGCAAGCCAGTTTGTGTTTGGTCCACTCCACACAGAGAAAGCCTCTATAGAGGTTGAACATTTTCTTGTGGTAGGTTGAATCCAAAATAGATGGGTTAATTTGGGGTTTGTAGCAGCTGGTGAATGCGCATGTGGGTGGGGAGGCTGACTGACGTTGCAGCGTTCGGCCCAGCAGTGCTGAGGATGATGGGACGAAAAGGAATGAAAGAAATAAAAAATTGGTGTGGTGCAGGAAAGGAGCATAGTCTGAGCAGAGGCAGGAGAGGAAAGTCTAATGAAAGTTAAATTAAACTAATCCAATAGGGGCTGATACTGTATAACATTATATTGCATGTTTTGACCTTGGGGAGAATTGTAATATTTTGTAATGTTGTTATTTTGTTGACTGCATACATTTACATTTTAGGAAGAATTATCAGACAGTGTGTGGTCCTCAGAGAGAAACGGAGGATACCCAATACAGTGGAAAATCTGTAAGACCTAGTGGTCTGAACCAGGAAACATCTGCTGTGTGTGTGGATTGCATTCACTTTGTTTTGCTTATTAGTCTTACTGTCCTCATAATTTATGTAGCTTTGTAGATAAACAAATCCACCAGGCTTTTGACAAAAACTATGCAAGGTTCATTGGCTAGGGAAAAAAAAAATACCCAGTAGAAACATTCATACACTACTGTCTGAGGGATAAGCATGATAACATTCTGACTGTTAAATATGACAATCACAACCTGCAGAAACAACATTTTCCATAAACATAAGCTGTATAAAAGAAAGATGGCTGTCTGGTTCTTATAATGAGAAACTAAACAACCAGCTGGAGCTGATTTGTTCTACCACAAAACGAAGTAAACCTCACTGTTCTATTTAAGATGACTGAAATATCCAACAGTGTTATGTGTGGATATCCTGCAATGACATTTTGTCAAGTTTAAGCATAAATGACAGCTTAATTGCAAGTTTATTCAGTATTGCTTATGAGTTATATGTTTTGCTTTGTGGGTATGTGTGCCTTGAAAAAAAAAATCATCATGATATTTATGTCCCGGCTCTAATTAAACAGAGGCGTCCAAGTCCTTCACAGGTGGAAACCAACATGCGGTGCCATCACGTCTACGTCACGAAACAGTGCAGTATAAATACTTGCAGAGTGAAAGTTATGCTCACAATCAGTATGCACACTCCCTCTAGTGGCGACAACTTCACTTCCCACTTGGAATTTTAAGTAGAGGTAAGATTTGAAAATTTCATTTCTCGTTCCATGTTATGCATATATTAGTGTGCCAGTCTGCAGAATTAGATGCAGAGTTAATTATGTTTGTTCTGTTTGGGGATTATAGAGTAAGACAGTTGCTGTCATTGTGAAGTCCTTCATTTAATGTAACTTGTAACATCAGAAGTGCATATGTAACAGGTGAAATAAATAACGCTAGACTGTCGGAATGTGTTAGGACCAAGTTGATGTGTTTGGCAAGCACTACTGAAACGCACATATGTTGTTATGGAACATAAATCAAGATTTAAGAGATATGAGATCAGCTCGTTGTGAGCATGTTAAGGTAAAACGATTATGAGAAAGTCAGACGAGTGTTTATATATGACGTAGCCTAAGAAGACTAACTGATAATTGCTGAAACTGAAACTTCCGCCTGCTCCAGCATAGATGATGGGACGCTGTAGGCACCTGTTGGTTACGTAGCCTACGTGCGCATTGCGCAAGAAAACCATTCAGTAAAAAGGTTTATAAAACGTTAACTTATCAGTTTATTTTAGTCTAACATTTACTACCAGTATCCCCTCAGTCTAACAACCATTTTAATTTTGATTATGAATTCATAATCAGCAAATGTTATTATATGAGCCGGCAAACACTGAGCAAATATTTTTTGTCAAATGATCACTCACAGTTACCCTTCAAAGCAAACTAGAAAGAAAACTTCTCTTGTGGTTTAGGGTAAAAAGAACACTGCCTGAACAAGACAAACACTTCTTTGATAGGTTGGACGAAGATGCTATCATCTTCATTTGCTTGATATTGTTGCCACAAGTGTGGCTGTCTAGCAGTTCATCGACTGAATCAAAGTATAGGGTTGTATGGCCAGCATTTTAAGAATGTGTAGTAGGCAACAAAAGACTGAGCTTTCCTGGCAGTCCGGTGACCAAAACGGAGAACTGTAATTTACTGAGTGCAGGCTACTGTAAGAGCCTCGTTTTTGTCCTTGTGTGGCACCAGGACTGATCTGCCTCGGGCCAGCTTGATAACCCAAGACACATCTGACTCTCAGACAAATGTGGCACAGATCTGGTATGGAGCTGGCATGGAACCATCTCTCACACACATGCAAGAGAGGGAGGCGCTTGTTTCATAAAGACAACAGTGTGAGATGCTCAATGTTTACATTCCTTGCAGAATCCAGCAGCAGTTTGTTTCTTCTGTTATGCAATGAGAGGTTTTTGTCAACAGTAAATATGTTGGCCTCTGTCTGTTCTTGTTCATAGTTTTCATACATCTTCAGTCCCCTGCTGCTGCTCCACACATTGAAGATGTTTTCAAGGAAAACCCCCCTGTGTGGGAACATTCACTCCTCTGAGCAGCATGTAGAGATGGAGGCCAGATTGAGTATGTGTGTTTTGTCCTCTCCAGGGACCCTGTATTGCCAGAGAACATGGTTGACAATGATGCTGAGAATATTGTGAAACTTTTAGGCCAGAAAATTGTTGCATTTATTTTGCTGTGGTATTTTGTGCCTGTAGGATGAATGTGGAAAAATGTGACCTACCACAGTTCAGAGCTAATCCACACTCTTTAAAAAAGCCTCAAGTTTGTGTGGCTTCAAATTGTCAATGTCATGGTGCAGGTTTTATTGTGTCACTTTATGGCCTCAGGAAAATAAGTTGACGGCTTTAGTAAGTATACTGACCACATCCTTACTCTGCATCAATGAATTAATCACTCAAATAACTTGGCGATGAATCAGGCTATCAGCTCTTGTTTACCTCGGTGCTGATACATTCTGGAGTGTTTGGCCTGGGCTCTATTAGGCAGTGTGAATTGAGTGCAGTGGAGCTGAGCGGAGCTAATAAGAACAAGAGAAGGATGCTAATTGGGCTGCACGGCTAACCACACGAGCGAAGGCCGCGCCTCGGCTATGACACGGGGGATTTCAGGTTCACAGCCCAGCGCTGAGGTGCTGTAAATTGCCCATGTAATTAGCAATCCAATTCAGAGGGAAAGGACCCAGGAGAGCTTGGCAGACTTGATGTGATGTGCTGGCAGGGCAGACAGAGGGAATTAAAAACATGAATGGCTCTTTACATTGTGAATGGGATTGATAAGCAGAAGTGCATTTGTTGTAAAGAATGGATCATCACAGAAGGGATGTAACCATTAGTTTATTAGGTTCTCTCTGACAAACCAGAGTAGTAGTCAGAATGTTGTCCTGAGTTGTCTTATTTCCAAATTAATGTTTTCAAAAACAAGACAGTTTCTGAAAGCCTTTTAGGGTTACGCTTTACTTTAGTGTGACAAAATAGTCTGGGCTTGTCTATACTTCCTGTGACGCTGCAGAAAATTTTGCATTCATGTCAGTATGGCAAAGCAGCCTATTTACTGCATTTCAGAATTTCAGGCACCAATGAGAAATGAGCTTGCACTCCAGGGTAAAGGAGACAGGCTTACCAAGTTTATATTAAATTTCACCTCTCAGAAGGCGGTTGGTACATGAGATTGGGCAGACTAAGCTCGTATGAGATTAACCTGTCTGGATTTCCTGAATGACATGTAGTTAATAACACGTGAACATTCATTTTGAGACATGATAGCAATAAATCTTGGTACAGGGACAAAAAAAGCTCTGGGTGATTTGCCCCCAAAAAGTAGAAAAGACAAGCAAAAATCCCCTGAAAACATGAAAGGCTCTTTTATACCACAAAACATCTGGTGAGAAATATTCTAGAGGGTGCCGAGCTCCCCACTACGAAGTGAAACACCAACCCCACTCCCAATGGAGGAACTCATTAGTGGGCTTCGACCTGGCCAGGAAATCCCACCACGTGCACATGTAAGACAAGCAAACACTCCCCTCCAATTCAACACTGTGGAGGTGTGGGATAGACCAGAGTGCCAGGGATATAGGCGGTGTATGATTGAGCTATGAGTCTGTATGTTGGGAAATGGCACATACCACAGAGTATGGCCATGGACTCAGTAAGTGGGATGGAGGGATCTCTCCTTATACTGACATCACCAGCCCACAATTGTCTTTTATAATATATTATTTCACTTGTTTCCCTCTGTTCGTAGCATCTGAACCCTATCCATTTGGATTTGTTTGCTTCATGGTGGGCACAGTACTTTCTGCTTAAAACCAATCGCTACTGTTGGGTCGCGACTTCAACCTATCGTATGTTATGCACTGGAATGCATTGTTTGAAATCTCGGTTCGCTAATTGGGTGGTCACGATTTTGAGACGAAGCAAATGGAAGCAAATTGTTAGCTTCCTAACTATATGGTGGAGGCAAATTTAATTGGCTGGAAGCATTAGGTGGCGCTTGCCTGGGTACCATATCTGCAGTGTAATATTTGTATGATGCAGCCTCACAACAGTGTTGAAACAAGAGAAATATCCCTCATTTGATATATCCTTCATTGATATGTTGCCGTATTACGGTGAATGGTAACCCACAGTATTTCAATACAGCACAACATTATCACATAATTTGTGATGAAACTCGCGGCATTGTCCTGACAATGTGTACAATACTGTCGATGATAGTATTGTGAATGTATTTCGATGCAGGAAGAAGAGTTCAGATGCAAGCACCTCTTAAGTGCTTTTGCAATGAATTTACAGAAATATATTTAGGCTTATTTAATTTTGACAAACTTTATTATCAGTCCAGTCCAACTGTAATTGGAGTGTTTTGATTTGTTTCTACTTGATAATTTGAATTGTAGCTCGATGGTGATTACTTTGAAATCATTGTTAAAATTTTCTGTTGGAAACGGCTGAAGAACGGAGAGGCTCTCCCCAGCAGAGCACCGAGACGAGAGGCAAGAGAGTATGTCAGTAACCCAGATGTTCTTATAGGGACGGCCATTATTCCAAACACCAATGGCTGTGAACAACAAGCAGCATATAGGACAAAAGATGCAGGGCTCCAACAGCCATTAGTAATGTTGCCTTACTGAACATGTCCAGCAGGGCCTTAACAAATGAGACAGCCATCCACGGTGATGGTGGTGGACAGAGAAAAGAAAGAAAGAAAAAAAAATACACAAAACTTTTAGTGAAGGCTACAATTTCTGTGATGTTTAAGACAAAAGGCCCAAAATGTCAACTCCATAACTATTATAGTACCACTCAATAAAGGCTATGAAACTACTGTATATGGGGAACCAGAGGGCAACCTTGTCCTAACTGCACATTATTTTTGTTAGAATTTCAGTTGGAATGTTTTCCAGTCCAACTTTTTGTAAATGTCGGCAGATACTGGCAAGTTATGGAAAGGGTTAAGGGCTGAAGAATGTCATGTTCCCCTGAACCCTTTCAACAGGTGCTTTAGGTGATCAATGAGTTCCCATGCCCAGGATTGTTCCTCATGACCTCCTCTGTAAACAGTCAGTAGCCTTTTTTACAGCTTTGCTTTACGAGATGGGCTCCTTGTAAGGTGATTGATAGCTGTAATACACTGACACACATCCCTTCTTCACAACCAGTACGACCTAGGGTGAGGACGTTATTTCATGTTATTGTCACATATAGTAGATCATACGACATATTAATATTAATTTATTTGAAATATTAGCACATGAATAAAAAGTAGGTACACAATACAAAGTACAGAAATATGCAGACACACACACACACACACACACACACATACAAAAGGACATGTGTCTATGATGTCCTGCCCTTCTCCACACTTTGGTTGCCAACATGCAGCAACATGCCATGTTTATTTTTGTGTTGTGCCCTCTAGCCTTCTGCTTACATTGTTATTTTCCTTGGCTGCAGCTTGTGGTCGGTTAGGCGATGTTTTTTGGCTACATGAAAGCTCGTAGATTCCACTGAAGCATGGCAAAAAAACAAGACCACACGGTGTTATGGTACGACGCAAAACGTCCCTCTTACTGAGAACACTTTTTACAAGGTTGAATAAAAGTGGATTGTTGGGTCTTGCAAACTGAAAGAACCTCCTTTTCCTCTCCTCCAAGGGCGACAGAAGCAATACTCTGTCACATGCAATTTTATTCATGTCGTTTTATGTATATTATATTCGGCCCTGACGCACATCGTCCCCAGAGACAAAAAGTTGCAAAACAGACAGTCCAGGCAGGATTGTTTCAAAAGCGATTCGCTTGGCATGGTTCTGCAATGAGGGGGCTATGCCAGTGCTGTCCACAGAATGAGCCCTTTGTGGGGAGCCTGGCAATCGATGCGTCAACAGGTCAAATTAAATCCATTTGATATGTGTCGCGAAAGGTCCCGCTCCCGCGCTCCAAGGTCCAGCTGACATTTGTGATGATTTAACCTGGAAAGTGTTACGTGGACGTGGGTTTACAAACACGCAGCAGTGAGTTGGCATAATCCCTCAAATGAATGTTCCTCTGGCTCAAGGCCACGTCCTGACTACCCCACCTGTTGTCGCCTCACCTATGCCCGGACTAAAATATTCCATCATTGCCAAAATACGCAGCAGTGACTTACAGCCAAAGCTGCTGTGTAAGTTGCTGAAAAAAGTTCTGAAGGGCAAAAAGATGTTGTGGAAATGGGATTAAACAGTAAGTAATTTGCGATTTATCTCCCCAGTAGATTGCAGGCACAGAAAACCGTAAAAACCCCAAGGATGGTGTGGACACTGAGGATACTGACCACTCTGTTGTCCTTGTCCTGTCTGCGGGGGATTGAAGAGGAGGACATCAGAGCAGGTGATTACTTCAGTTCTCTGGTTCTGTTGCAAGGGAAACAAACACGTGCACTTTTAGCTGTCAGAGATCCAGTACCAGTATAATAGTGCCTCAGTCTTTTAATCGACTTCATCTTGGATTATTTAGTGGTTGCATGTCAGTAATTTTATACTGGCAGTCTGGTACTCAATTGGATGACTTTCCAGCACATATTTAGCCTGTGGCATTTTGTGAGATAAGAATACAATGGAAGCATGATACAGGGAAAAAGGTTCTGGACCCCTGAATGTTTCAGTTAAAAAGTATCAAAAGTGGCCCAAGCTAGTGAGGTCTGATGTGATAAAAGATAGAAAATTTCGTTAAAGGAGTTACATTTTTGTTGGTATTGCAGGCTGTAGTACTGCAGTAAATGACCTGGTGTACATCATGGATGGCTCGTGGAGTGTGGGCACCACGGACTTTGAAACTGCCAAACGGTGGCTGGTGAACATCACGAGCGGCTTCGATGTGGGCCCTCTCTATACGCAAGTTGCCGTGGTGCAGTACAGTGACACGCCTCGATTGGAGATCCCGCTGGGACAGCATCAGAGCACGGCGGCACTCGTCTCCGCTATCCAAGAGGTGAGCTACCTCGGTGGCAACACGCAGACAGGCCGTGCCATCAAGTTCGCCATCGATCACGTCTTCCCCACCTCGACGCGTTCGGAAGCTGTGAAGAACCGTATCGCAGTGGTGGTGACAGACGGCAAGTCGCAGGATGACGTGGTGGATGCCAGCGTAGAGGCACGGACACAGAATGTCATCCTCTTTGCCGTCGGTGTGGGCAGTGAGATCACCACATCTGAGCTGGTGGCCATCGCCAACAAGCCGTCATCGGACTACGTGCTCTACGCGGAGGACTACACCACCATCGACCGCATCCGAGACTCTATGGAGCAGAAGCTTTGCGAAGGTCAGATAAGGTTCATAGATGTCTGTGTGTGTGCGTGTGTGTGTGTGTGTCTGTGCACATCTTTGTGTTTGCAAAGATATCTATACTCATGCTTAGCATTTGCTACCATTCCCTCTCATACACCCACTCACACACATTTTACACACACACACGCACACACACACACACACACACACACACACACACACAGACGCTGACACAAATGCACACACTGTAAAAGTGATTCCAGGGAGCTAAGATTTTCATTAAGCTGATAGCGTGACCATGTGCAGTTTATTCCAGCTTGATATATATACGCGTGCCGTTTAACTTCAGTAGTAAAGTAAACTCAGCCGTAAACATAACACTTCTCATTTCCAGCGGTACTGGCCTGGCACTAACGACCTAATAACTCCAGATCTGTCACGCAAGCCCAGAGGTGGGTCCTGTGTTGGGGCTCCCTCTAAAAAAAACTCCTTTAGAAAAAAAAATAAAAATAAAATAAAAAAAAATAAATAAGTGGGGTCCAGGCCTGGAGGCTGATGCTCGACTCGGCTCCATTCACGCCCCGTGAGAGGGAAAGCCGCAATGCCGTATCGCTGCCAAACCCCCGGCGTGAGGCCACAGCTAGGCGGTGCCGAGAGTCGTGGAGTCAGTGAGAGGAAACACATGTGTAGCTGTACGCTAACGGCTAACCACAGCATGGCCGAACGCGTGATCGGAAGTGTTTGGTTTAGCCAAAGACTTGTTTGGCAAATATATCAGAGGGAGTCTCATGTGGTAGAAGTGGCACAGTACCCTGTAGTGTGACTTGTGCTGCCCAGCTGTTATGACCAACTGCAGATTAACAAAGGACATGAAACTATTAATCACATTTATGAGAACTCTCACACTGTATTAGTGACTTCAGCTCTTTTTAATACAAGGATACAAGGAAGTTTGTTTGTCACATGCATATGATTAATGTAAAGATGTAATGCTGTGAAATTATAATATAATTTTGTTATGTGTGACAAACAATATTTTTGGGGATAAACATGAACATGTCTGAAGTGTGTGAGTTTTGTCTGGATGTAGAATCTGTGTGCCCAACCCGTATTCCTGTGGCCTCTCGTGATGAGAAGGGCTTTGAGCTGATGGTTGGGATGAACATCCACCTGAAGGCCAAGAAGATTCAGGGCTCCCTGGCAACTGAGGCGGCCTACCATCTGGAGAGAGGCGTTGACATCACTGAAAACACCAGGTGGGTTCCACGGCCAAAGCTTTGAATTTTGGCTCATTCTCATA
>JAUCNH010000059.1:13747873-13758299 GCA_032353275.1 Sardinella hualiensis | reverse complement strand
CCGATCTAGCTAAAGAGAGAGAAGGAGACAGTGCTCCCTTTTCACTTGCACATATATAATGGAAAAGATTTGTCTTTGTTTGTTTGTTTGTTTGTTTGTTTGATTGTTTGTCTGATTGTCTGTTTAAATTAGTTGTCATTCCATTTTCTCAGAGCATATAAGTGGTGGTTGCATAAGTATCCACTGTCCCAGTAGGCTATGAAAAATGTATCCATCGTCCTCATCAGTGCTCTATAGTGAAAAACTTCACATAACATAATATAAAGCTTCTATTCTTTTTACATTTTATTCATACATTTTTATGATCAAATGTGGCACATTGCTCTCTTTGAGTTAAAGCAGCAGCATGTGAATTGTATATAATGGTAATGTAAACTACTGTGGAATATCATATCTGTATTTATTATTGGGGATGTATTTTTAAAATATTTGCTATTATGACAAGTTGGGAAATAACAGTTTAACACTTTTTTATATTCAGTGCAATTCAGTTATTGACTGGCTGTGTTTGTTTTTATTCCTCCATGATGTGAGAGACCTGATTTACAAAACAAGGGAATTTAAAATGCGTATGTGTTCTTTTTATGAAATGGGGTTAAAATGTACTTATGAACCTGTCACTGACATTATAATGACATCGTTTGTGAGCTGCTCTGGATATCAGATGTGAGGTCTAAATGATCAAAAGGAATCACTGTCTCCTAAGGCAAGATGCAAGGACTGTGTCTGTATCATTTCACTTACAATTCCTTTTTGATAACATGTCATCTGTCAAGCCTTATTTGCAGTATGTTTTGTGATATGGTATAAAGCTACAACATTAAAGAGCCTTGCCATGATCAACATTGTCTAGTAGATTTCTTCACTTGCTTTTCACAAATGAATGACGCACAAAGTGTGCGTGCGTGTATGTATATTTTGACCTTTCATAACATTAACTACTGTGCAGAGGATTGTCTTTTGACCGTAATCAACTGGCAACTCTGTTTAAATTCAGTTTGACCTATGGTCATATACTGCCCCTATGTGCAACTAATTGGTACTGCATGTACATGGTTTCGCACCTCTTGAGGACCCAAGCCCAGAAATTTTCAGGTGACCCATGGATCAAAATGATGACTAAGGAAACAACCAAACTTTCACTA
The DNA here is from genome assembly GCA_032353275.1 of Sardinella hualiensis. Lineage (NCBI taxonomy): Eukaryota > Metazoa > Chordata > Actinopteri > Clupeiformes > Clupeidae > Sardinella > Sardinella hualiensis. The sequence continues at coordinate 13,757,154 of JAUCNH010000059.1, read as the reverse complement.
CTGAATAAGCACTAGTGATCGTGTTGAAAAAATTATTGAACTGCATGGTTATAGTGACAGACAGACAGACAGACAGATAGACATATAGACAGATAGATAGATAGACAGACAGGCAGATAGATGGATAGATAGATACGTATTATTCCGAAGACAGCAATGTCTTTGAGGGTCACCATTAAGCCACAGACCTACTTTATACTTGTTCACCTTAAGTTGTAACTTGTGTCTATTTTTCAGTCAACCAACACATGGCCTAACGTTACTTAGATCTGTCTGGATAGCTTTCGAAAACTGTTTGAATATTTAATAGGAAAGGCTATAGATTTTTTAGACATAACAGACCTTCACCAGAGCCATTCACCATATGAGGTGAGAAATCTGTCGTGCCTTTTATCTTTTTTCCATTCCATAATTAGTGACAAAAAGCACTGCAAATCTTGATAGCTCCTCAATATTGCATGGGTCCACAGCTGACACAAAGCTAATGAGTAGAGAAAAAAAATAAACCAACACCATTAGGCCATGGTGCTGCTACTTTAGACTGAAATTCAGTGCTGAAATTCCAATAATACGCACCGCGCAAAACGTGGTGACTCAGGCTGGGAGCTTGTTTCCAGCAGGTGACGACAGAGGGTTTGCATGAGTGTGATTCCCAAACCAAACACAGAAGGCACACTCTAACAGTAGGATATGTATGGTTTGAACTGCGTGAGCAGGCGAGACAAACGGCACAAGAATGGTAAGAGAAACATTAATGAACGCTAACGTACAATTACTTCAGCTGTTTGCCTGTGCAGTTATTCATTATCATACACTTTTGTATCGGAATGGGAAGGGTATCAAGGATTTGATGGGAATAATCCTGACTCATTGAATAGGGGGCCATTTTGCATCAGTGAAGCAAGCTAGCATTAGCGCTAACTTGCCTGTTTGCTTACTGTCTTAAATCTGGAAATACCTCATATTTGGATCTCCCTTTATGTCTAGGAGCACTATTATATACTGACTATACATGTACAATGCTCCACGGCTTGTTTATAAATACGTTGTAATTACCTTGCCTAGCTACGTAACTGGTTTTAGCTTACTAAAACTAGCTAGCTGCTAGCGAATTTAGCCTTGTATCTCCAAATCAGCTAGCTGCTCCAGCTGGCTAGGTAGCTAAAAAGGTTAACTAGCTGATACGTTTTGGACTGACAAATGTGTCATAGTAATTCCCGAAAAGCATATATGTGATAAGTATAAGAGACGTTACTGCATCTATGACCAATACGTTCGTTCTCCAAGAAGTACGCTAAAGATATCCCATATTTTCACAAAAACCCGGCTTGTCAGAATATTCCTACAACGTCAGGCCATATCTCGGTCATTCAGCTGCGACAGTTTACATTAACCCAGAACAAGAAATAGCTGGGTTATCGAGTGATAGTGATTGGTTGAGAAATGTAAACAAACAGAAGACACGAATCCATATTGTGATTATGATTCTCTGGGCCATTCGTAGCAGAGTACCTATCACTGTTTCAGGAGAAGAGTTTGTTTTCTATGCAAGTAATGTAGCCACATCAGCTAGCTCGTAGCCTTATGATTAATGGTGTAAGCAAAAATACCTGCCGTCAGGTAGGTGACCTATAGTTATCACAGCCAGCGCAGGTAGGTTGCAAGGTGGTAATTGGCATTTCTTTAAAGGGCATCCCTGTTGTGATGACGTAGCGACAGACTGCAGTTTTGGCTTTGGTTTCTTTTACTGTCTATGGTTGTGACATGGCTCTGTGACTTCTGAAGCTGAGTTTTGTCACATCTAGGCTCCTAGTCATATACAAGTGTTGGGTTGCAACCAGAAACACATGTCTCACTGTTTAGCTGATTGACCATAGTGCATTGCATAGTGCAATGACACTTTCAACATCATATTGTTGCTGCTCTGTTGTAATGCTCTAATGAAGCATGGTAATGTCATAAGCAGTGTTATTCAGATAAGGAAAATAACATCCTTTTACCATTTATTTTGCATCCTTGCTTTATTTGCTTCCTTCCTTATTTTTGTTGTGATCCAAATGTGTGTTGTTACGCCCCCCCCCCCCCTCTTTTATAGAACATCCCTCAGTCTAATCTTTTGTTGATAATGCTCATGCTGTGATATGTTTTGGATGCCACTAACAGAAAACTATGAGACAGATGGCAACATTTCTAAAACCCAGGTTATAATAAGAAGATTACCTTCACTTACTCTGAGGTCAATGGTAGCTATAAAATGCATATTATATAGTCAAGAAAAATACTTCTGGAGCTGTAATTCTACAAACCTTGATCAAAACTGTGTTCATGGACTTACTACCCTACATGTTGTTGCTTTATCTGGGCTGGTAGGTCACAAAGTCTAGCCAAGACTGCGTGATCTTAATCAGATTAAATCTAGACTACTTTCAATGAATCACCGGAAAACTTTTACCTTTAAGACTTCAGTGGGGGAAGATGATTCCATCAACAATGAAGCAGCACAGTAATAAAAACATTAATCTAAATAGTAACAGTTGTTTTCTTTGAAGGGAAGCCATGCTACTCTTCGCGCAGTAACCTGTATGGAGCCAGTGTTTATGTAGGTTATTTTATAGGCTGTTTACCTCCGTAGCCTACGCATGGAGCTAAATGAGGTCACGGTTCTGAAAAGCCCCATGATGATGTTGGCTAAATCCCAATGCCCCCCTTAAGCCCAGAACCCTGAACCCTCAATGGCTTAACTGCCACCAAGGGACATTGTGATTGCCTGATTCATGCCATTGAAGTCTGACAGGTCATGGCTTAGGGCTTAGGAGAAGACGTTGGGCTTTAGCCAATGTTGTGCCGAAGGTCCAGCAGGCCGACTGACTGCGTTATTGTACAGCTGGCCTAGAGCAGAGGTGAGAGACCTCAGGGATTAGAGCTTCAGGTAAAAGGCTAATGGTCAAATCCAGTCTGTCTCACACACACACACACACACACACACAGCCGTCATAGGCTACACATCACCCAAGTCAAGATTAACAGTCAGCATGCCATGGCTAAAGCCCCAGGGTAAACAAGCTGCTGGTCACTGCTGAACTGTGTCACTAACGGTTTGGCTTGGATATATGACTAGGTTGTTAAAGTATGTTTCTAATTTGTTTGTTTGATCGTGTATTTGTTTTTTGTGATGGTTTCGGTACAGTCATTTGTCATTACAGCCGTCTGCGTGGTAGCAGTGATGAAAGATACATTTGGAAATTAGATTTTGTAGTTAATTACTCAGTGACATTTAAATTAGTCAGAGCAGTCCACCCAAATGCCAAGATGGAAAAGAAACTGTAAATATCAGGATGACATTCACAGGCATACTTCTTTACAGTTTGTTTCGTGTGTTAATTACTTTGAGGAGCCTTGGTCAGGACTACTTTATGGCTTTCTATAAATAACAGTTGCAAAACCCAGTCCTGCTAGTCACGTGATCATGTATCTCCTCTCACCACTCTTGATCTAGGCTATTTGAGACATGGAGTCTTGTCACAACAGCATGATTGCATGTAAACAATGGAGGTGAAGTCCCATTTGCCAACACCAGACATGAGATTGAAAGCCAGGAATTGTGAAATGTCCATCAAATGCATAGCCTAAGTATTTGCCGAGTTTTTCCTCTCTGGGAAAACTGAAGAACATGGTTGATACTGGTTTGTTGTGAGAGATGGCCTCCACAATCAATGTGCCCGTCTTGGACCACTAGATTTGTAATTAGCAGCAAATGCTGGTGTTATTTTCTTGCTATTTGCAGAAATAATAAACTTTTTTCATGACCCTGATTTTATTTATTTATTTATTTCCAGACTACCTGGTGAAACCAGCATTTTAAGCAGTCAGAAGTCTTCCATTCGCCTGAGCCATTAAGTGAAGAGTCACTGGAGCAACTGGACACCGGACAGGATAGTTTGATTTTCCTCAGAGGTTCCCTGGAAAACTTGATCAAGAAGATGAGACGGCAGAGCGCCTGAGACACTGTCTTCGTCCAGGGAGCCGACAGCAGCAGGGACAGAAGTGGGTGGACAAGGAGGTGGAGTAGGAGGAGGAGAGCGTGTGAGTTCAGTGAGACTTCCATCATGTCGTCCAACCGGGGCCAGAACCCCCACGGGCTGAAGCAGATCGGGCTGGACCAGATGTGGGATGACCTGCGGGCCGGCATCCAGCAGGTGTACACGCGGCAGAGCATGGCCAAGTCGCGCTACATGGAACTCTACACGTATCCTAGCTGTGCACTTTTTGGAACTGATCGGAGAGTTATTTGAGCTTACTTAATTTCATTTGTCCCGCGCAGTAGGCCTATTTAATCACCACTATATTCAGATTCAGCATCATAGACCTCACCAAAGAATGGTATTCTACATGTATTCATTCTTAAGCGCAGGTTGATACCCTCATGTCGCGAAAGACGGAGAATGGGGTGATTCTTTAGAGCGGTTGTGTGTTTTTATTTATAAATGTTTGCATTGGTAAGACCCTGTGAGGTTGAGAGTTTTGGCTCAGCAGCATACATTGCTAAGCAACGCTACTTCTATTTCCAATGGGTTTTCTGAGTCTGAATCAGACCCGACCAATACCAAATTCAGGGGACTTATGGATAATGACGTTTTCTTTTATCAGTCTGAATCCGCTTGTATTAAGGATCTGTCCAGATGCCCTCGCAGCAGGCTACTCAGTGCAGCAACTGGATGTTGCCCACGGTTTGTAGAGAGAGCGCCACTTTCTCTGGGCACTGCAGTGTTTTCCCAGTGTGAGACTAGCTGAGCACAGACCCCTAGCATCAGCATTCAGCCACCCACGCCCTCAGAGAGAGAGGGGGAGAGGGAGAGAGAGAAGAGAGAAGAGGACGGAGAGAAAAAGGAAGAGGAAGGGAGGAGTGAAAGACAGAAGGCTGATTCGATCAGACAGCAAAGGTTAGCTGTCAGACAGTTGTGACAGAAAGTCAAACATGCCTTGCCTCTATTTCTCCTAGTGCCGCCCTGTGAGGCCTGTTGACAGTCTGCAGGGTCATAAATAGTTCTTCAGAAGGAGCATCCTTGTCTTCTGGTGCCTTTTATTGACACTTTGTGCTTTTGCACCCATATGGCTTACCAGTGTGAGCATGCAAAGCTCAATATGGCAGGATAGTTATTTGCACTTGTCAACATTATTTCTGAATGATGCAGTCAGCACACACGGTTATTTGTGAAACCTTTTTGAAACATTTGGCTATTATCTCCTCACGATTTCATAGCTCCCCATTATGTGAGTACACTGTTGAAAAAGACGAAAAAACATGCCTTTCTATAGTCTTCCTATATAGTCCTCCTATAGTCCTATTCTGCTCTTGGCTCTGTGAACTAGAAGCAAGCAAAGAGGGGGAACTAGCCCCCAAATAGTCACCAGGCTATACATTGTGTTGAGTCTCTGGGGAAGCACTGAAAGGAAGTGATCTACATCTGTCATGTCCTCTTTCAAATACAGTGAAGATCATTGAAGGCAAGCAACTGCTAAGAAATTCAAACATAAGCGTAAACTACTAACATACTTACTGTAGCACAATGTTATCCAGAATGGCTGACTGCACCTTTGATTGTTTCCAGTTTGTGGGTTTTGGGATGTTTGGATTTTCTATCCAGTTTCAAATCTCTGGGGCCGGTAAATGTATAGGTATGAGTGCAGGCATTTCTGTAGATGAGAGAGACCAAGCTGCCCTCTCCAGCACAAAGGAGAGGTCTATGTATCTATCACAAAAGAGCTCTCCTGCACTTCCTGCTTCCCCCACAGCGGCAGTCTGAAGGCTAGGATTTCACCCACTCATCCCACAACAGGCCCAGGGCGTAATTAAAGACTTTTGGGGGTGAACAGAGAGAGAGAGAGAGAATGAGGAACATAGAGAGAGGAAGAGAGAGAGGATGAGGGACAGACATAGAGAGAGGGAGAGAAAGAGAAGGAAAAGATAGGCAGAGGACAGTTTGCTCATCCTTGTGAGTTCAGCCCATGAGCACAGAAATTATGCTCAGCTCAGTTGTATCGGTGAGGGCCTGTTTTTGTGCTGATTCTCCGTTCCTATGGGCAGCTCAGGCAGGAGACGGTCGAAATTTCAACTCTGCTGCGTTGACGAGACACGGCAACGATACAGGACACCAAGAAAAACACCCGCAATATTCTGTTTCCAGGAACTATTGGTTGTGCAAGTCAGGAATGGTAATCTCACACCACAGTGACTAGTGCATAAACAGCAGCCCAACCCATATAGCTGAATTGAGCCGGACACTTTGTAAACAGCGCACACAAAAAAACAGTCTGAGATAGGCCAAGCACTGATGATCCATTTATGTGTGCATGTATTATCATTTGTAGTTTTTTTTTTTTCACATCTCCCATGTCTGTCTCCACCTATCTGGGCCACACCTGTATGTGTCTAATTGCCTGTAGTGGTCTTCCACATGTATCCCTCATGATCCAGTTGGTAGATAGTCTGAGGGTGTAGGATGGCACTGCATTGCCGGGGCCCATGGCTCAGCGGGCACCAAAGGCCATGTACTGTGCGTGAGGAGGGAACCTGGCACTGCAGCTTTGGAAGGATGCCAAGCCTGGAGAGGTGCCAGCATCTCTCTCTCTCTCTCTCTCTCTCTCTCTCTCTCTCTCTCTCTCTCTCTCTGTCTCTCTCTCTCTTTCTCTCTCTCTCTGACATGCACTGCTTAAATGCCTGCACACTGGAACAGAACCTAAAGGTCAGTGACCCCACCCCCAGACACCCTTTCTTTTCGTGTTTATGTCAATGTGAATGTGTGTGCTATTGAAAGAGACAAGGAAAGGCTTTGTGAATGTTGGTCTTTGTTTCCACCAGGCGATACAGTACATCTGGATTCCTTGTGGTTTCCTGTGCTATTCAAAATTTAGAACTGTGCCAACCTATGCTGTACTATTTTTCTGGTACTCATCTGATAACTTGGATTGAATAGAGCTTAAAAAGAGGAGCTAGACCAGTTTGAATTAAGAACTTTACAGGAGGTTAGCCTAGTAAAACTCTGGCAGCATAGTTTCTTACCAAAACAGATCTGTTTCCACAAAAATATGTTCCCATTGTGAATGGAGATCAGATGCACGTTGGAAGTCTGAGCATGTAGTCAATATACAGTAGGTCACACAATGGAAATGTGGTTGCATGAACGTGTGCTCACTGAAACATTACACAAACAACAACTAAATCCCCAACAAACCAGTGAGGCTGGATGAAGCTCTTAATTGCCCCTCTAATCCACTTCTGTAGAATACGTGAAAGCCAGACTCATGACTTCGTAGAAGCTCACTACATCAAGCTAACTTGTCTTCTACTCTTATGAAAAGTGTCCACACATGATCAGCTGCATTTTTTATGTCATGTACCTTTTTGATACAGTAGACAAGCTAGTGCCGCCTAGTACTTCCATTCAATTTCATTTACTTCCAGCAACTAGTCAGGAAAAGGGCAGTAAGCTTGTGTTTGCTTCGTCTCAAAACTGTGCCAGACCAATCAGCAAACAGACGGAGGGCTGAATTCAAACGATGCATTCCAGTGCGTAACATACTGACCAAACAGTAGCGGTTTAAGCAAAAGGTATCTGCCCACCATGGATCGAATGAATGCCTATGACTGGGGGTCAGATGCTTTGCACGAAGTGAAATGATGTGAAAGCTACTGGTAGATCAGGCTTAGCCTGGCTTTCGTGACCATCAAAGCTCATACGAGCTTAGTCTGGCCAATCTCACATACTAGCCGCCTTCTCAAAGGCAGAATATGTTAAACTTGTTTAGCCTGCCTCCTTCACCTTAGAGTAAAAGCTCGCTTCTCATTTGTGCCTGAAATTCTGGGACAGGAAATGCAGTAAAAAGGCAGCTTGGCCATACTGACTTGAACAGGAAATTTTGTGCAGTGTCACAGGAAGTATGGGTAAGCCCAGGCTAGGTCTGAGGAAGAGACAGCACAGAAATCAAAATGAAACATACCAAATCAATGCGACATTTTAGATATGATCACTTCCAAAGCAGACCATCACACCACCTCCTTCATGTGTGACATGGCATTATCTCTGTTCTTGCATGTTTTCATTTGTTGTGCATGCATCCCCCAAATACGAGGCTACAAATGCTATAAAAAGTGTCTTTTAAATAAAGTTTGAAGAACGCATCAATTTCAAATGAAATCATGAATTGTATCTCTAGCAAGGACTAGGGCCTACATGTTATCTTGTTCATTTGCTATTTCTTATTCACACTAGTGGCATTTCATGGCATGATTGATTCCATGCAACACTCAAACTTTAGAGCGATAGTGTGCCCACTGAGGGCATGGCACCCCCCAGTCCTCAAGTCGCTCCCCCCTGGCATTCCTGGCATAGCGCCCCCTAGCTCCTTGTTAACTTCTCTCTTACTATTTGTTTTGTTTTTTTTAACATCTTTGCGATTGTTTTTATTTTTTTCCTTTGTTTCCTTGCACTTAAGCACTTTTGTGAAGCAGTTTGGTGCAGCGCTGCTGCCTGTAAATGTGCTATAGAAATAGATTTGACTTGACTTGACTTCGCCATATGTGGTATGTTCACTATCTGGGAAAATGCCATAGGAAACAGCAGTGAAGAACTGACTGGCAAAAACGCTGGTGGTCCGCTGCCATTTAAAAATAAATAAATACATACTGTATGTGTTTATTAATATAGACAGACCTTGATCCCCCCAATGTTCAGCATAAAATTACACCAATGAGGTAGAGTACACACATTAACATGGTGCAGTTGGTGTTTATAACTGCACCTAGGGTGCAGTGAGGGGTTAGGTGCCTTGCTCAAGGGCACTTCAGCCATGGTCCACTGATCGAGAATCGAACCGGCAACCCTCCAGTTACAAGTCCGCAATCCAACAAGTAGGCCATGGCTCCTCAAATTTATTAATCATTTTTAACACTCACAATTACCAATTCTCAAATAAACATCTTACATAGATATTTGCTGCTTTAAAAAAGCACTCTGAACTGCCTCTGAATGAAAGGTGCTTTATAAATAAACTTGCCTGGCCTTGCCTTAATATTGTCCTTCAGTATAGCCTCTCAGACATAATATGTAACGTATACATGGTAGTTGTATTTATTATTAGCATATAGGCGTACTTGTAGGCCTATATATAGACCTACATGTAGGCCTATATGTGTGCATGCCTGTGTATGTACAGTGCCCTCCATAATTATTGGCACCCCTGGTTGAGATGTGTTAAAAGCCTTAAAATAAATTCAGTGTTTA
>JAUCNH010000059.1:13526910-13537211 GCA_032353275.1 Sardinella hualiensis | reverse complement strand
ATTTCATCTGATATGCATGCGTCCTCACTCTCGCTGCTGGACTGGGCCATCACTTAAGGCAAGAGGAAGCTTGGGAGCTGTTTGATGTTTACCTCAAGAGGGGAACATCAAAACCCCTTGACAACGTGTGATTTCTGAAAGAGACGGCTAACACAGATATCTCACAGCGTTGACTGTTCTTCTGCAGCCAATAAAATATAAACCACTCTATTTTAAGTCATCCAAACTTTCCCCAAAACCTATTAGCTTATGATTTATTAACGAGACCATTTTCTCTTTCACTCTCTCTCCCTCTCTTGGTCTACTACTACATCCAAGATGAAGGTTACAGCGTGTGTTCCGGGGAAATAGGTGCATGATGGATGTGATGGTTCTGGAGCCCTAAGCCTCTGACAACATGACATGGAACAGTCGTAAATCACTGACCATGGAAATTACAACCAGCCACACACACTGTTTTCATTAAAAAAAAAGAAAGAGAGAGAGAGAAAGGGGAAAAGAAAACTTTTACAGGAGGCCTTCACCTAGGAAAAACAATAAGTTAACTCAAATGTGACAAAACCAAGCACTAAAGCTCAACGTGCTTTAAAACTCTCTCTACACTCGTTCCAAACGTGCTTGGTGCATACAGCCAATCCAAAGCACTATTATACGGTGCACAGGCTCAGAAAAGACTCCATGCAGGACCCCACTGAACCCGTCTCCTCTTTCCGTCGCCGTCTTGCTGTGAGGTAGACACGCCGGTCGGCTGTGCAGTGCAGAGTGAGCCTGCGTGTTTGGAGCCGCCAGCCCTGCTGCGACATGTGTGAGCGCGATGAAAAATGAGGAACGGAGCTTTCTGGAGGTCGAGGAGGGCCTGTCTGCATATCAGCGGAGTCTTGGCTCCGAGACCGATGGTACATGTAAGCTGCCGCTGAGTACAACACCACACAACACAAGCCTCCCCCAACACAACCCACCCCCCAAGAGCAGCCTTCTGATTTGTAAGCAGTGCAACGACACAGTAAGCCAATGCTCACAGATCTAACGGTCTTTCAATGTTCAAATGAAATCAGTGAGCATCAAAGACAGGCCTTACTTCAAAGAGCACTGCCCGCTGTTCCCATTCACTTTGCAGTAAGTAGAAAGAATCAGGAAATTAATGTATGTCAATTATAGCTAGCTAGTCATCTTCAGTAACTTTCCTGAGATTCAAACAGAAATGGCCAGGGTGGTACATTCATAAAGTACTCACTACCATTACTGATACTTTAACTTCCCTTTGTCTCTCTACCTGAGACAACTTGTTCAACTTGTGGGATATTTAAGCTACCCCTATTTCACACTAAATGACTGTGAAAGATAGTAATTATCAACTTGAGCAGAGTTTAGACTACATAAAGAGGCTCTAATGTTTTCTTATCTCTTCAATCACCTCAGGGAGTTGTGCACTTCAGCCTACAAACTATATTTGCCTGTTTGCTTTCTTGAAGCTCAATATTTGTGGTCATCTGCTGAACGGGTATGCATTCACATCAAGTATAAATAAGCAGTAAGCCTAGGGCATACAATTAGCTATGACACTGCGCGTAGGTCTGCGTATTAAGCTACTTGCATTAGGCCTCTATTTTTTAAAAAAAAGAGAGAGAGAGAGAACACGGTGACCACATCATTTCTGAAAATAGGCTTGTACATTTCTAAAAAGCCACAAACACCATAACTTGGGAGATTGTTGTGATATTTACAATGGCTGGAGAGAAAATAGAAAAGAGAAGGTCACGCTCATGTTCAAACTTTTACAGAAGTTGACACCCGTAACAGCTGGCCAAACATTGACAATTACATATATTTCATTCAACATTTTAAATCCATTCGAGGCTAACTGTAAGCTGCTTCTATAGCAGGGCAGGAGGTGAGATTTCAAAATTACTGAAGAATATTCGATTGTCAGAGGGACTGTAGACTAGCTACGAACCATGAAACAAGTGCTCATGAGCAAACTGCATTCTGCAAAAGATGATAATATGCAACTTTGTTGTTAAATCATATTTCCAGATTAATACACAATAAAAAATGATGTGAAACAAACAAACAACAACAAAAAAAAATTCACCATTAGGCCTAGCCCTCTCTCCTCAACCCTCACCCCCCGCCCCCATCTTAAATGTACTGTACAGAGGTTGCACAGAAAGGGGTAGCACTAACTGCTTCACGAAGTGAGTATGCCTGAGTGAATGTGTGTGTGTGTGACGGTATCAAATAAATCAAATGCTCTGGCACATGTTCAGCAACTGTTGCACACTCAGCACTTATCTCTCTTCAGTTGCCTCTCGCAGTCCAAGTTTCACATCACCACTTCCTGTTTGTCACCATGGCAGCGGGCGAAGGTTTTCCGCTTCAAACCGAGCATGCTTGCCCTCCACCAGGACAGGAAGACAGAGAGCAGAGAGAAGGTGCTCATCCTGCCACTGACAAGCACCTTCAGCAAATCATCTTGAATCTCACTACATTCAACTCAAACAAATCCTTTCACGTTGGGGAAGTTTGCAACTCCAAATTAGCGATTTGTGTTTTATCAGTCATTGAAACATAGCCTAAGAAATCATGCTACACCAATTAAAAAAAAAAGATAGGCTTGTGTCCATTATTAATTTTGCTATCTGGAGACGTAAATAAAAAGACAACACTGTGAAAACACTGCAAAAGGCTACGAGAAGGTCTCATTCCATTGTTGGGAGGTAGCCCTGGCCCTTGACCTATGGTGAAGGCAGGCAGCACAATATTTACAGTGAATGACCTTCAAGGGGATCTTTTAAACAATGTAATCAGATATACACAAACAGCACAGGCTGCTTTAGATATGAATACCCTGTGTTAGAAGCAGGCTATAACATTCACCATCTAAATAGGAGCTTGCTTTCCATGACTTTGTCCGACTTCACAGATGGGGGAATCTGCACAATATCGTCAAAACAGATGTCGCATAAAAGCAAACTCAAATAGTGACACACAAAACAGACAGAAGTGACCCCCTAAAGCCCTACTGATTCTTGTTCTTTTCTCTGATCACTTCAACCCAACATTAGATATGTCTAGGCCTAATATTTTACTAAAACTGACTACCAGCACACTGCACAGGCTACAAAATGCATACCCATACCTTTTTTTAGTAAGTAAAGTAAATTCAATTTAGGCCTACACAATTAGTTAAGCTACAGTTTGTATTATGATCTCTCATTTTTAAATGGTAAAATGGTACAATAAAGTTGTTTTAGCTTCAGCCCTAAATGCTCACTAATGAACAACCTTTCATCAGAGAACTTTCAGATGAACTTTGAGCAGCCATAGAAATCTCCAGAGTCTCCTCGAAAGCATCTGTTTTTCTGAGAGTACGTACGCCCAACACAAGTGGCTGCAAAGAGGCTTGGTGTATGTTGGTTCAATGCTAACGTTATCAAACAATCTGTCCACAGCTCAGCAAGGGCCAAATAAGCTAAGCAGAAGGGAAGTCAGTATATCAGTCCCTCACATCTCAGATGATTGTTGGGATTAGCCTATAAACACGGGTTGACAACACGGCAGTGCTGCTGTCAAGTGCCTAACCTAACATCACACAAGTGTCAAAAATTTGATAGCTGTGCGGTTTTAGTATACTACTTTCCTTTACAAAATGATGACCTTGGTGACTGCCAGGATATGTCTTGCTTTACTGTTATTGTGTGTGTGCATTCACCCATTGGCACATATTAGCTTTTAGTTCTAACTATTTATAGAGACTCCTTACGTGACACAAAAACAGACAGAGCAACTGAGTCAGAGAAGGAAAGTCTGGGAGTTTGAAAGAAAGAAAGAAAGGAAAACAGAAAGAAAGTACAGTTAAAAGCCAGTCTAATACAATTAACGGTATGACCAATTCTTGTGAGTAAGGACAGTGCTCAGACAATAGCCTCTTCGTTATAATGATCAACTGATTTCATTAAGCTTTGAAAGAAAAACAATAGCATTTGTTAGAATGTCAGGTGCTTAACAAAAACAACTGCAACAAAGTATGATATAATTTACACCACTACTGGGCCCTAAGCACAAGCTCAAATTCAGCCAACAACCTCGCCTTGCATGGTCAAGCACTGGCACACTCGATCTAACAGCACGAGTTCACGGTGAGCCAACAGCTGCGTGTGTGATTCATACACACCGCTGATAAACGGACCAAGTGGTCCACCACAAACCCCTGTCACTCGCAGGCTTTGTTCTCTACAGGAGGGGCACTGGAGAGTCCCGTAAAACCTCTTGACCAGGGCCAGATTTCACTGATCGCTGTAAGTGATAAATAAATAAATAAATAAATAAATAAAAATACACTGATGGTATTAATGGATCCCCACTGTTTGGGGCTGGAACTAGAAGAATGTGGCAGGCAAGTGGAAAAGCTCCAGCAAGTGGCAGTCAATGTGTTTAATTGATGGGGCTCCCTCCAAAAGATAAGGAAGGGTCTGTTCTCAAGCCTCGGAGGCATTCTGCGCAATGCATTCTTTGCCTCCCCCTCAGTCCATTCCTCCAGTGTGATGGGACACCCAGGCCTGGATAGCCAGCCCTTCGTCCACTGTAACCTGGGACACAGACTATTGGGCGAAATGTTGTAGAGGAGAACCATGCGCTGCCTGTAAGCTCTAAAAATACCAATCTTGGACTATGGAGTTTCAGCCAAGGCAGGCCTTATCCTTTGTATTTCAACAGACCGATCTTTGAGCACAACTCCAGAGCACTGCCAAGACAAACAGCTATGGTCGTTGGACTTCTGCAAAGCTCTAAGAGTATACTAAGTAAGACACTGTCAAAAACAGATGTCAAACAATAGACTGATCAAGGAGGTCACTGGGGCAGCCTCAACAGCACCAAATACCATAATCATGAATATTAAATCACAGAAGAAAGAGATGAAGTTAAGTAGCCAGGGTGTCAAGACAATGAAGTGCACACAGGGTCCATTTTGAAAAAGCCTTTGCTTTGGGGAAAGACAAAGAATGTTGAGCAACTCCTCTGCTTCTGCAGTCAACCCACAGGCCTTGCACAGTAGTGGTGACTTATGTTCTGCAGGTGGTCCAGCAGCTTTGACAGAGAGAGAGAGAGAGAGAGAGAGAGAGAGAGAGCGAGCTGCTGTGCTTCACCTCAGAGTTTCACTGCTTCTATTTCTCATGTAACTGTGCATGATGGAAGATGCCGTTTTTATGTTGACAACAATTATAAACAAGGTCTTTGCCAAAAGATAATAGATAACATCCGTGATGGCACAGATGGGGAGTTAACCATACCAAAAAGAAATGACTCAACTCACTCAAAACAGGAAGTTCTAGGTCCACAAACATTTTTCAAATATTTACCTGAATGTTACCAGTTATTAGGCCTCTATTAGAGTCAAACACTACATTACTGGCTTTGCTTGTTTCAGATGTAACATATTTCAAGCTAATAACCAACGACACAAGAAGACTTTTTTTCCACATCAAGGAGGGAAAAATATTCCCTAGACTAACAGTCAACTCAGGGCTTGGTGTGGACATCTAGTTAACGTTACTGATGAAACTTCACGTCAGAACAGTAGCTTTTCATACTGAAAACAGCTACCGAGTACTTCAATTCCAATATCATTTTAACAACATAGATACCTTAAAAGAACAGATTGATTGAGGGTAACTTACTCACCGAATGGTTAACACCCCACATCAGAACACTCAGCAAAGGGTCGCTGGCACGGAACAGCTTCACTTTTTGAGCTACGAAATGTTTCTTTTTGGTTTTAGTTTTGCTTGCAAATGATGCAGCAATGCTGCCGGCAGTGGCAGCCATCGACATTTTTTTTGCTATAATAACAAATTCACTACCACAGTGAAAACTCGTTACAAAGCAGGCTGTCGGAATCCCCACCGCCTCTCAGTTCACTGACATTTACGTTTAGCTAGCTGGCTAACATAGCTTGCAAACTTATGTTAGCTCGTGAGCCACCAGTAACCTAACGTTAAGCTAACGTTATGTCTACTGTAAGCCTGAAGCCGTAACTAGCATCCAACCTTGCGAGGAGCAAAGAGATTGGAAAAGCTATGCAATTTTGAAATATTAATAGAATTCGCTATCCGAGTTGGTGTGTTAAACGCTATCTCTCTGGTGCAACACTTCCCTCATCGTCAGTCTTCCCTTCCTTCCCCTCAATTCCCCAGCTGTGGCCACACCAACCCCTTCAGTAACTTAGCTAGCAGTTAACAGGAGGCTAGCAACATGCCAAACAGACTGCTCTTCCTACCCAACTCACACAAAGGTGTCAACAACGAGAAGCGTTTAGATTCGCTTCAGAGTCCCAATAAATACGTCCAATATCAGAGCCTGTGTTTCAGGCAATGCAACTCCCAGACTACAGATGGTCCAGCCAGGCTGAAGTCAGTCACTGCGGCGCTCCCCTAATGACATGCTAGCCATCGAGCCCATTTATCAGCACCCGAGAATAAAGTAACGTTATCCTGAGTTATGCGTGGACTATTGCCCCTCTTTCAGTCAAATCTCCTGAATACTAGCGACGAAATGTTGCGAATATTCAGTCCTCAAAGCGAGAAAAGGAGACCAGTCGTGCAGAGCAGCTCTGCGCTGGTCTTAGCTCAACCCGAGTGTTTCCGGCTGGGTTGTCTGCGCTGACTGACAGCTCGAGGTGGGAGGAGGCCGGGCGGCGCTCGCTCGCAGTCACATTCATTCTTCATCTGTTTCTCGTTATATCCAGAGCGGTAGGCCTACGCACTCTCTCGGTTTGGTTAAAACGTGTCAATGAAAATCTGTCGTTAACCTCAGTGTTTTTAAAACTCTCAGGAGATCAACAGAGAAAACAATCATTTTTAACTATTGCAGATTTTAATCATATATTGAAGGAGTTCTTGCTACAGTTGTCAAGAAACCACACCAGTGAAACCACCACCGCCGCCTGGCTTTCTCAATAGCGTTTGCCCCATCGTGAAATGTACACACTACTGTTGTGTTTCAGCACAGTATGCAAATCGCTGCATGCAAAATAGCCTACCTACAAATGTCTGTCAAGAGTTATATGGCACGAATTTACTAAAGAGGGTGTAAGCTACTGTGCCGTTATTGAACAACGTGATAGTGAGTGCATGGTTACCCATGCGTAGCCAAAGACTGGGCCTCAGGTGAAGCTGAGCAGGAAACATGTGGAATCGGTATCCTAGCAACAGGCCCAAACTGTGTAATACACCAAACCAAACATCTCCCTGTAGCTAACCATTTGAAAAAAGTAGCAAGCTAGTTTGCTAACTTGCCAGCAAATACCAGCGACTTACATTTCAATATGGGAAAAAAAGCGAAAAAGGAGCCAGAGACACCTACCAAAGATGAGGTGAAAACAAGTTTCATTGTCAAGTTTAATTAAGGCAATGACAGAGCTTTAGAATCAGGCGAACGCTATATAGCAGCTATGCCTGATCTAAAAGTTTGCTTGTCTTTTAACTAAATGAGTAAACAATGCGTGTAAAGCTGTCAAAGTGAAATATTGTATGAATGGCATGTAGCGTCAACATTAGCCTAAGCTTTCTTGGGAAAAAATATCTAGCTCTAAGTTGACATGTCTATTGTCAGAGATGGTAAGTTAACTACCTACTATTTATTGGAATTCATGCAGGCTGTCTCACTGATAAGTTTGGTTATGATCATGCTGTTTCCCTTTCATTGTGACCCTCAGTTTGACCCTTTATCCATCGAGAGTAAAAAGGCAGACACAGCTGTGCTCATGCTCAATTCTCCAGAGGAGGTGGTCTTGGCAAAAGCTTGTGAAGCTATTCGAAAATTTGCTGAAAAGGGTAGGTAAAATCAATATATATATTATATATAAATAATTTGTGAATTATTTCCACACCACAAGACTTCCATTAGGCATTATGTATGTTTGAACAGTATGTGTATGTATTGATTGATTGATTAATTGATTTGTTTATTTATCTATCTCAGGCGATGAGAACAGGATCACTCTCATGGGCTTGGGGGCCGTGGAGCCTCTCTCACGCCTCATATCTCATGAGGACAAATCAGTGCGAAGGAATGCCTTCATGGCCCTTGGGATCATGGCTTCCAATGGTAAGACTAACACCCTTAAATAGGACATCCTTCAGTATGTTTGTGTGGGGGTTTTTTTTCAGTATAGGTTGCAGCATTCATTTTGTGCGTGGACGTTTCAACAGTTCAGTTGCATGTCTTTTTTGACAGATGATGTCAAAAAGTTGTTGAAAAAACTGGACGTCATACCTTCCCTCATTGCAAAGCTTTCTCCAGAGGGTATGGTCCATTCATCATTATAAATATCTTGCCAGTGATAATCGGGTGTTTAGTGCTTGCATTACGTATTGTCATGTTTATTTTCTGGTGAATTGTGTACTTAGAGGATGTGGCAATCCATGAGTTTGCTACACAGTGCCTAGCATCTCTGGCCCTCGACTTTGCATGCAAAGTTCAGATCTTCGACGATGAAGCATTAGGACCTCTTATTCAACTCCTCTCCAGTGGTGATCCAGATGTAGTGAAGAACTCAGTGGAGTGCATTTACAACCTTGTCCAGGTGAGACCCAGCCTGGCCATAGCCTTTCTTGGCAATTCCGCTCGATTCTCATCTCTCTTCGTAGCTCCGTCTGGGATTTCGGGCAATGGCCTGGATTCCTCTTGGAGAATTCATCTCCTGGCCAATCAGCTATCAGAGTAAGGCAGCGCAAGAATACTGCAGGTTATCAGTCAAGGGCTGATGCAATCTTTTTGAATGTGAACACCTCAAGCAAGAAATCATTTCTCAATACCTGAAAGCCCAGACCCTCTGTACGAAATGATAGTGTAGAATGACCAGAGCTGGTGAAGACTAGGCTAGGTGAGACCTGACACTTTAGATTTGTATGTGTGCTGCTGCATATTGTTTACCTTTATGAGCTGTACAAGGCTTAATGCCATGGAAGTTAGGATGTTACCAGGATACAAAGTTGCTATGTCTGTTAGTAAGGGAATGACTATGTTAGTTCACGTATTTGATTTAAACCTGACTTATAAACACAAGACCAACAGCAACACTCTATGAAGTTATCCTTAAACAACAAGCTTCCAACTAACTTGAGTCGTAAGAGTTGAACACAGCTTTTGTTCACATTATGTTTAATGCAGCAGCCATAGATAGTAGAGTGATATAGTAAAGGTGATCTTAACAGCACAACACAGTGATAGATATTTTCAGCTTTATATCAGTACAGTTTATTCACATTCTAGTACTATTTCTTGGTCAGCTTAAAAAAAAAAAAACACCAGCACATTGCACCTTTTGGTGAAAATTGTTCTATTGTTATGTTTCATAAACAAGTGTGGAAAAAGTTTATAAGCATATGTACTCAGTGAGTTTGACCCCCCCCCAGGACCTCCCCTGTCGCGTGGCTGTGCGCGAGCTGAATGGGATTCCCCAGCTGCTGGGACAGTTGCACTCCGAGTTCCCCATCATCCAGGAGCTCGTCCTGCGCACCCTGGAGCGCATCACCACAGACAAGGAGACACGCGTCGCCTTCAGGGAGGAGCAGGGCCTGGAGAAACTCCTGGAATTCCTAACAACCAAAGTAAAAACCCAGGCTAAAGTTACCAGACTAAGGTCTTTATCCATACAAAGAACAGAACATAATTTGTGGACACCTCAATGTGAATTATTTTTTTTTGAATTATTGACCATCTTTGACTCTTTTTGAGCAACTTATGTACATTACTGAAATATACATTTATAACTTCGATGCAACCAATGATTGGGGGTTTATAGCAGAAATGTGGCACATTGATTCCCTGTGTTTGGTTTGTTTGTTTGACCTGTGTGGTTAAACACAATATAATTATGTACTGTAACTTTGGTACTTTCCTTCCCAAAAGGAGTACAGTGATCTACACGTGGAGGCCTTAAAACTGGTCTCAAATTGCCTGGAGGATGTGGAGGCCCTGCAGTACGTACGGGAGACAGGCGGTCTGCAGACGCTGCTGAAATTTGTCACGACACCCACCCTCCCTGACGTGCAAAGCAATGCAGTGAAGGCCATCACCAAAGTGGCTCAGAACTGTAGGTGTATCCACCGCCCACGCTTACGGTTTCCACTTTCACAATAATCATGCAAGCACCTGAACTCTTATCAGTACAATAGGCTTCCTCAGTGTGTGTAATTAAGGAAGTAAGATACAGTCAGCAAAGGAAAAAAAAAAAAAAAAAAACTAAATCATCATGGTCAGTAAAATGTGTTGGGGATGAGTCAAATTGAAAAGAAGCA
>JAUCNH010000059.1:13516389-13526810 GCA_032353275.1 Sardinella hualiensis | reverse complement strand
AGAGAGATGTGCTATTTTTCATCATGTGTGTTCCTCATGTCTCTCTGTCTGTCTGTCTGTCTGTCTGTCTGTCTGTTCATTTATTGGCCTTGTGTCTCCGTGGTGTCATAGATGAGAACAGGAAAATCCTTCACGAACAGGATGTGGAGAAGTCGTTGATGGACTTGCTTGCTGTGGAGAATAGCCGTGTGCGTTCTGCAACCTGTCAGGCAGTGGCAGCGATGAGCAGGAACTTAGCCAGCAAGGACACCTTCAGACATCTGGGTATATGATTCATGCCAAAAATAGACTTCCGATGCAGTCGGTGCATTTTCCCCTGCACATCCAAAGTGATTACACTGACCGAAGCAGTGGCACGTCGGTGTACCTGCTGACCTGCCGCAATTTGTTCTGATGATGTTTGGCCTTTGTGTGCTCCTGCAGATGGCATAAGGCCAGTTGTCCAGCTCCTGAGAAACGAGAATGCAGAGGTGCGTGAGTCTGCGGCACAGGCACTTTCTAGCCTGACAAGTGGCAACCAGCTGAATGCACAGTGAGTTTGCACAAACCTCGCTTTGCTCACTGATAGTGTCCATGCAAATGCAAAAGGCTCTAGCACTGATATCTGATATGATTCACAGTACAAACATTTGGAAGAACATTGGATTGTCAGAATGTTTTTCATGCAACCAGCACAATTTCTTTAGGATGTTTACATAGAAGATACAGTATTCTCCTCTGTGTCTTTCTGCATAATCCCTCCCCCACACACACACACACACACACACACATGCACACACACCATTTCTCTCTCCCTCTTCCCTCTCTGCTTCCCTCCATCCTCTCTCTCTCTATTTTTCATCTAACTTTATCTCCTAGGGCTGTCTTCGAGGCAGAGGGTGACGATGCACTTGTTCAGCAAGTGCAGGATGGTGGTACCAGGGAAGTGGCATATGCCGCGTCTGTCCTTACCAACATGGCCGCTCAGGAGGCCCTTCGACACAACATCCTGTCCCTGGGAGCCATGCAGACCCTGGTGGGGCCTCTGCAGTCCAAGGATACACACCTGCTTGTCAGCATCATCCAGGCTGTGGCTGCTCTGGGTTGTGACACTGAAGGCAGAGTGGAGGTCTGTACAAATACACAATTTTTCAATGAAAGAAAATTAAAATTCAGTACCAACCAAAGTACCAACAAGGGCAATCATGTGTTATTGTGAACAAATATTGGCCTTGAAAGAATATTTAAAATTCTGTTTAATATCTTGATATCTTGATGATGTGGTAATTATTACACATTTAAATGCAGTACAAAATCTGTTTATTTACTTGACAAAAGACCTATGGTCAGCCAAACCATAGCCATCTTTAGAAAAGTTAAATAGAATAAAAATGAACTATAATGGTAAGTTGAGGAATTAATTTCTATCAGAGCTGCTCCTAAATTATGACATATTACATTTTCATACAGTTTAAGACTGCAGGGGGTCTACCACATTTGGTAAAACTGCTGCACTCATACAACACAGAGGTACGCCGCAATGCATGCTGGGCCATTAGTGTGTGTGCCAATGATGAGTCGGCTGCCTCAGAGATGTGCAGGTTTGGGTAAGTCTATTATTTATTCATTTTGCTTCTTTTAGGGCTCATAGTTGTAAAATTCTTTATTTAATTTAATGTTGCCTAATACTTCTTTACTAGAGAATGTCCAGCACCTGTTTCCTATAAAATGATAAACAGGTTTCAGGTGTAACCACCAGGTGGCGACATACTCCACAGTAAAATAGTAACACGGCAGTCTATGAGAAAAACCAGGAGTATTCTGTATTGCTTTATGTAGGTATTTTATACCTTGGTGTGTAATTTCTCATACCTCCAGTAATTAATACAGATTATAATAGTGTTATAATACAAGTCATAACAGCTCTTAGGTAAAAGTTTACATCACCTGGTATTCCCAGGCGGTCTCCTATTATATCCAAGCACTAACCAGGCCCAAGGCCCCCCTGCTTAGCTTCCGAGATCGGACAAGATGGGACGTGCTCAGCACGGTATGGCCGTAAGCAGCAATTTTAGTCAAATGTTCCTGTTACACTGCTTAGCTTTTGAGGTCGGGCATATTTAGTGTGATATGGCTGGAAGTGATTGACTGAAGGACTGAACTGAAGCTATAAACTTTGACATATGGGTATAAGAACCTAATCGCTGTTGCACTGTCAACGATTATAGAAGCCTTTTGGTGCTGTTATTGTTTCATATAGCAAATTCATCCACACAAATGTAAGGACATATTTTTTATGCTCACTCAATGTTGACAATAAGTGAATTTCTTCCCACAACACTAACCACATCTGTCTTCAGTATCTCTATGATGCAGAAATTTCTACACCCGTAAACAGCATGTTTACAGATAAGCGGCAAACGTAACAAACTTTAGGAATAAAAACATCTGAAAAGTACTCTGTAAAGCAGGGGTGTCATTTTTTTCAAGGGCCATATGAGCATTAGTCTTTCCTCAGAGGGCCACCATACCTTGTCTATATGCGTGACCACAAACAGTCAGGTGACAATTTTTTTTTTTTGTGTGTGTGTGTTTATGAACATCACATTAGAGCCTCTGTGTGTGTTCTGACTTCCTCATATTAATTTGGCTTGCTTTCCTGTTGGTAAAATGCACTATTGGTAGAGTTGGCATACATGTGGAACTGCAAGTAGACTACTGTGTTTCAAAAACATGATTAAAAAAAAAGGTTAAAACTATTTTCAAGCAGGCCACATGACTTGATTTTTTTTTTTCAAGCTTTTTGAATCGAGCCGTATACAATTATTTAAAGGGCTGCATCTGGCCCCCTGGCCTTATGTTTGACACTGCTGCTGTAAACTATATAGCCCCCCGTAGACAGCAAAGGTCAAACTAAAGCATCACTCTCCGCATTACAGAGCCATTGAGGTCTTGCAAGAGATCAACTCTTCCACCAACCGCAGGAACCGATTTAGTGACGTCGCTCTGCAGAAACTCCTGGACAACAACCTCTCGGCCAAATACAGCCTTACAGGCTGCCTCTTGTCCACAGACATCATCACTGACGCCTTCTATGACCCTGGGCAGGCAAGTGAATTGCATGACAACTGTCATAGGGGAGTGGCTAGGCTATTTGTTGTGTGTGTGTGTGTGTGTGTTTGTGTGTGCGTGTGCATGTGTCTGTGTCTGTGTGTGTTTGTTTGTATTGCTGTGTGTTTGTGAGTCTTAAATTAGTCTTCTTGATTCCTTTCAACTCCAGACCCGAGCAGGACAGAGAGTTCCGGATTTGGCGGACCTATCTAAGCAGGTCATCAACCAGCGTCGACCAGTCATTGCAGTTAATGGAAAACCACAAGACCCGTAAGTTAATGCCAAGGGTTATTTTGCAACAACTAGTCAGATTTTTTTTGTTTGTTTGTTTTTTTTACTCAAAGTAGTTGTGTGATCTAGCAATAAACCATGTCTTGTGCAAATCACTGGTGCTATTCTAGACAACGTAATGGAAGATACGTGTAAAGGCCGATCAAAGTATTCTGTCAGTATTGCCTTGATTTGCAGTATGCTTTGCTCACTCAACCAAAACAGACAAAAATGCAATTAAGTTTTTGTTGGGGGGGGGATTCTGTTCAGTTGCTCTTTCATTCACTTCTCTGGTTTTGGATGTTTGCTCTAGTTTGTTTATCCTCTATTTTCCCTTCGCATATTAAGTTTCCTCCCAGCTCTGCACCAGCGTCCAGTGTGTAGATATCGGCAGCTCTGTTTGCCTCTTCCAAAGGAGTGGGCCCCTTTGTTTTCAATTGGCCAGCCATTTCCACATCATTAAACCCTTTACACCAGTGCTATGCCACCAGCATATTAAAAACTCAGTTACATAATGATGCCATTGTAGCCATATGGTGTTTGCCACTGCACATAAACCTTGCCAGAAATATCAGGAGCATCAACATACTATTAAAGGCAAATCTATTCATGGTAATTCTGCAATTAACACAAAAGACATTTGAATGGGTTTTATGACACACAGATTACATAGCTGTTGAGCTGGTAATAGCTGGTAATAGCAGGCAAGTGGCACCCTTTAGTTCCCAAGCCAAGTCAGCATAAAGGTTAACGGCACTTGAATGCCGTCACGCTCAGCTCTTGTTTGTGGGAGCGACAGCCACAATATGGCGACACGTATGCTCACTGCCTGTAGAGTGGAGTGCTCTGTGAGCATTCTGCTTATTTTGTTTGTTTGTCTGTTTGAACATTCATTCTTCCATCCATCCATCCATTCAATCATTAATTTATCCATTCATTCATTCATTCATTCACTCATTCATTCGTTCGTTCTGCAGGAGCATCCATGTTCTGGCGGACCATAAGCAGTGTGGCAGTCCCAGTGAGTCTCGGGCCACCTCAGCTCAGAGCAACAAGTCTGGCAGCGGAGCTCCTAGGTGTGAGACCAAGGGCCAGGATGAGCTTATATTAACTTATATTAACTTATATGTATGTGCTGTGTTCTAGTGTCATACTGTAATTGTGTGCTTTTGTCAACAACAGAAAATAATGGCCTACAGTAATGACAACTCTTTATGGAAGGTGAAAGTGGGAAATGTATGCATTCCAAATACAGAAACACTTCCTTCCTTTCTTTTTAAATGTCTGAGGAGTTTAGTCACTCACAAGAATTGGTTACGATTGTATGAACTTCTGTCTCTCTCCCTTTTCTCTCTGTCCTTCCAGCAAAACTAAAGAAAGGGATGAGGACGACAGCGAACCTCAGCAATGCAGAGGAGAGGAGAGGCTGAGGCTGTTGCCATGCGATTCTGAGCTCTGTTCACTGATCACCGAGGCAACCAAGTCCATCCTGCCCTTGGAGGAGCAAAGAGAACAGCTCAGGGCACTGGCCATGTAAGTTGTTCATGTAAGAGCCTCATCACAGTTTGTGGAAACATTATGATGAGAAGAAAAGTAAGCATGGAACAGGGGTATGCATAAAGCATGACAAAATAAATAGACTTACCATGTGACCTTTTGCTTTGGAGAAAATAATTTTTCCCCAGCTTTAATAAGAATACTTCCTACTTCCTAGAATAAAAATAATTTGGCTCAGGCTGGATTTCTGAATCTTTCATTTTCTGTTTTCACTTTTGATGGCAACCTGTGAATGGATTTAAAGTGTCCAGCATACTTCCAAACATAACCCTGTTGTTCAAGTTCCCTCAGTGTTGTCGGTTGGAAGAAGAACGAGAGACTTTGGTTGTGAACCTGGTAGTGAACCTACAGCTTACACTTAGTGAAGGGCGCTATGGAAAATGAAACTGCAAGAATGCTTATATGCGGGGATGCCATAGCTCAGTTGGTTAGACGCCATACCATGACCGGGGGACCCGTACTCGATTCCAGTCCGAGGTCATTTCCCGATCCCTCCCCATCTCTCTCCTCTCATTTCCTGTCAATCTTCAGCTGTCCTATCATTAAAGGCAAAAGCCCATAAAAAATATCTTTTAAAAAAAACGTATATGCTAGTCCCTTTAAGTTAGCGTTAGTTATCGGTTTGATATTTGGTCATACAACAGGGCTATGGGTGGTAGTAGTATCGCCTTGAGGTTTAAAATTTAGATCAGGTTATCTAAACCAGTCTGAGCTGACCTCAGACTGTCTGCGGTTAAGGAGTGTAGGCTAACTAGTCCTACTGTAACTAGCTGTGGCTGCCTTTTGTCTTCGCTAATTCTCTGCAGCCTGGTGAGCAACACCATGGGCGGCCCAGTGAACCCTGAGCGGCAGCACGAGTTTCTGTGGGAGCTGCACCTGAGCGAGCTGAAGCACGAGGAGCAGTCCAACATCATCCCCATTGGCAAGATCAGGAAGGGCACCTACTATCACAGAGCTCTGCTTTTCAAGGTAACGATAGTAAAGGTAACGATAGTATCGTTGTGGAGTCCAGGGCCTTTACTTCATTCTACTCGCTAGTGCTTTTAGTAGCGTGGCACAACAGGGCCTTAGATTGGGATAAGAATGATTAATAGTGGGATAAGAGAGATAAATAGATAAATAGATTATTACTTTATTGAGCCCAAAGGAAATGATAGAATCCAGCAGCATGCACAAATACAGATAACTCTCACAACAGTTAACATATACTGTATCAACAGTGAGGTCCATTCGAACTATTTAGCAATTTCTGATTGGTCAAAACCAATGACTGTATATACGCGTAAGCCTTTGGCTTCGTGTCTGTGGCCAAATCATACCCGTGATGAGGATATCCACGAACCTCATTTCCACTTGTGTCATATTGCTTAAATACTACATACATTAGAGGGTAAACAGGTTAATTACAATAAGAATAGAAATCTCGCACACAGTTTATTTTTGGTGTCAGACTTGAGACAAGTAACTGAAGGAAGTTTAAGATGCGGCATTACTGCTGATAGATAGATAGATAGTGATGGAGATACTTTATTAATCTCAAAGGAAATTAAGGAATACCTAGAGCAGTGTTTTTCAACTTTGGGGTCGGGACCCCAAATGGGGTCCCCTGAAATAAGTAAAATAACTCCACCCCACATTCAATTATAAACACTGTAAAGACAGAGAACTATAGAAATAGACACCAAAGATACAGAAAATATGATAAAAATTTCCTTCAACATGGCTAGCTAGCATAATTGAACAAAGGGAATCCGAAAATGTCTATGGGGTCGCCAGAAATTTGTGATGTCAAAATGGGGTCACAGGCCCAAAAAGGTTGGGAACCACTGGCTTAACAGAGGGAGTATGGCTTCACCAGGTCTCCTGTGTGGCACTGGGCAATAACCTAAAATATTATTGTGTTGGTAATGTTTTTTTTTGTTTTGTTTTATAATGTGTAGTTTCTAGTCATTGTTTATTAATTTTGTGTTTTACTCTACATCTCTATTTTTCATCTTGGCAACTCATCAGTTCAAGTAAACATGTTGTTAACCGGAAACTTTACCATTATTGAATGTGTAAAACTTTTTGGAGGTTGTTGCAGGGAAATTTCTAGATCCGGTCAGGAGAAACATGCAAAAAATGAGTGCTGAGAGCTGAGTGAGATGCTGTAAACAGTAAACTGTACCCCATTTTATTTTCCTGACCAATGATTGAGGCACAACGGATTTCTCTTTGAGGTAGAATCCAGTACTTTTATAGCCAGGCTCTTGCAACCGATTACCTCAATCTTAGACTGATCTTGGTCTAGATACCAAGCTGTCATCTCCCACTTCTTGGAGGTGGGATCAATAAATGTAGATCTAAATGTCTGTTGGTTGTTTCTTGATTTTGGTTTCAGGTGTTAAGCTCACCTTAATTAGTCTGATTATAGAAGGTGTAGTCTGGAGACGATTGATTGATAGACCGGGACAAGTCCAAGTCCAAGTCTAACTCCTTTCAAGATTTCTAGGCTACACCTCCGTTGTTTCAGGGGCAAAAGCCAGTATATGATTGGTTCCCCAGCTCAGGTAAGCAAAACTGAGTGCAATGGCTGCATATGTCTTTGGTCTGGCAGTCATGGTGGACTGTAGAGCAAATTGTGAATCAAATGAGTATTCCCAGGCTAGGTTGAAAAGATGACCCAAGTACCCAGGGACAGGGTCCCTGATTTTGGTGATCTGTCCAAGGTAAAATACAAGAAAACCCACTTTGTCCCCAAATTTTACATTAAAAACATTATTACATTATAAAAAATGTAAATATTAAGACATATATACACAAGCCAAGAAAACAGCACAGCCAGATTCAATAATACAACAATTTTTTTATTGCTTCAACTGCCATTAGGACAATCTATACCAAAAAGGGATATAGTCTGAGCACACATACAAGAAATTAAACATTGTACAGACATTGGGTAAAATAGATTTAAAAAAAAAAGAAAAAGAAAAAGAGATGGTCCTCGGTCGACCGGCAGGTGAAGGTCACTGCGGGTCATGTGACACCCTTGGTAGAATGGGCAAGCGGGAGAGTTTTCTCCCTCGGTAACATAAGCTAAGGCAAACTATGTTAATCTGTTTGGTAACGTACGTATGCACACAAATACACACACCCTTACTCGCACACAAATACACACAACCTTACTCACACACACACACACACGCGCGCAAACACACCAACATACCCCCCACTCATCCATTTCAGGCATACACTCAATACAGAAAATTAATTACCAACAAAAGAAAAATAAGCGACAGAACACATCAGTAGTGAAAGCGGGTCCTTTTTCAGCTCTTTGTAGGAACATTGTCATGTTTACACTGGTGGCAGCGAGGGGGGTGGAATGGACAGCAAGGTTACTTTACAGTACAATGGTCAAACAGTACAAAAGGTGAGTTGTAAAAAAAAAAAAAAAAAAAACGAGCCATTTTAAACCTCACAAAAAAAAGACCTAAAACCTGACTGCAATTTAGTGCCCCTAGTACTATCCAGCACTGAAGCTGCACATTAAAAGCTTGCTTTTCTTTTTTTCTCTTTTTTTTCCTCTCTCTTTTCTCTCTCTTGGAACTTGAAAACAGCCATGGCGTGGATGCAGTACAAGCAGTTCATATTCCAATAAGACATCAACACCTCACAATGCTCAATAAAAGAAACCTGGTGCAACAGGAACAGAATGACTAAATAAAAAAAAAGAAAAGAAAGAAAGAAAGAAAGAGAAAAAAAATGGCTCTTATTTTGCTTGCATGGGGGGGGGTAATCACCCAGTACACTGGCGAAAGTCTGTAATACAGTGTTCCTTCCTGTTTCAGGCCATGCCAGAGATCTAATTGTGGCGCTTGCTGTGAAAGTCAAGTAGCACCAGCTGAAGTCCACTAGTTGAACATGCTCTTGTCTGGATTTTCTCACAACAGAGCAAGCTGTTGTTATGGCACTCCTAATTATGATGGTGTTTTTGAAGATTTTTTTGTATATATAAAGAATCTACATAACGACAAAATGGTGGCGCAATCGTTTAAATATGTAGCATGTGGCGGATACTGACAAGACATTAAACACTGATAAAGATACATTTTGGTCTCAAACAGCTTTTCCCAGTGAGATCTGATCATACTTTTGTCTTATTTACGGTTGATCTGGCTTTGCATGTTGTCCTGTAAAATCACAACAATAAATTGTGCCATACACATCAATTTCAATGTTTGGCACTAGTTTCAAAACTAAACAGAAGTGATCTTTCTTTCTACCAACGGAACAGTGCTTGGAAACAAATGACACTAACCAGTTACTGGAGAGAAACTTGAAGAATTGAATTGAATTGAATTGAACATTTTAAATGCTTTTCAACAGTTAAGATAATCAAAAAATATGCTTCTCAGTTTTTCACACATAAAAAAAAAAATCACTTTGCCAGAAAGCCATAGAGTCGAGAGTAATCTACAGGTTTTAGACCGATGGTAGCAACAACAACTCTACATGTCAATCAAATGGCCCCCGATGCAGTCTTAGTCACAAGTCAACGACACTCAACAGACCAGACCCCCTAACCTTATCCAATCAGCATCTTTATCAGACCTAGGAAATGTGACTGAAATCTGACTTTCTAGAAAATTCTGAAGGGCTTTTCCCCCATAACATTGGCTGCATCGGAAGCAAAGTTAAATACCTAGCATTCCAAAACTCTTGGAAAGAAACTTTTCCACGACTCTGATCAGATGAATGGGGTTCAGTTTAAACTACTCTGGTACTTTTATATAGAAGATGACTTCTGAGGGGAACCATAGTAAAGAAAAAAAGATGTGAATACATTAAGGCTGGTTGAAAGCTTTTAAAAGTCATTTTTTCCCCAAAGAGTAACATCGAGCAAGAAGCAACTGAACAATTTTTTAACTCGAGGGGCGTGTATAAATTTCAAGTGTACTGATGTGGTGTACTTTTTTTCTCCTTTCTCTTTTCTTTTTTTGATTATTGATTTCAGAACTCTTTTGGTTTCTTCAAGGTATCCTTCATTTTCAAACTCAAACGCAACCGCAAAAAAGCCACATTTAACAACCACACGTGAAAAGTAAGTAAAGTGGGAACATTTCAATCTAATTGTCTACTCTTCCACAAGCTTCATCGAAAAAACAAACGAACAAACAAAAACTACTGCACTGTCGCGTCAACTGAAACATCCCATCTCTCTCCAATGAACTTAACAGGCCGCAAAAACAGACAAAGGAACAAACAAAACAATGTTAAGCTGGTGAAGTGCAAGGGGTGCCGCTCCTGGCTTAAAAAAACAAATAAACAAACAAACATTCGACCTACCAACCAACCAGCAAACAAACAAACCAAAAATGCGAAGAGCGTACGGTGTGCACACGCGGTGGAGCCTGCCTGACTGCGAGTGAGGTCTGGGTTGAGTGGGGGTGTGGGTGGGGGTGGGGGTGGTTGGGGTGAGGTGTGAGAAAGAAAATGAGTGGGGTGGGATGGGATAGGATGGG
>JAUCNH010000059.1:13029265-13042497 GCA_032353275.1 Sardinella hualiensis | reverse complement strand
CAGAAGTGAAGTATACAAGGAATTTTCAGACATGAAACGGGGGAAAATATGTTGCCTATTAAAATTGTGGTGGTTGGAACTGAAGAACTCAACCCCTCCTTTTGGATGCCAGTTCGCCATCTGAGTTTCATAAGGGTGCAGAGATCATCATATGATACAGAATGTGTTGCCTAGATTTAGCTGTTGGCAGACGCATGTGTGTTTCTATTACAGTATATGGCAGGAATGGAAAGTGGGAAAGATTTAAGGAGTGGCTGTCAGGGGGCGAAACTGGAAGACTTTTCAATTTCAATCAAACATGTCAAAAGTATTCAAGATTGCTTTTCCTCTCCCTTCCCCTCTCCACCCGTCACGCTTTTGAATTATTTCATGAGTGCATTGTGGTGGAACCATAATTCAGAGGGTAGAAGAGCATTAACACATTTCACGCAGTGAGAATGAATATGGTCCCTGAAGTGAACAGGCTGTGTAAATATGTCATGGAACATACCGGAAAGTGTATTTTAATGGTGTGGAACTCAAATCCTGCCCCATTGTGTCCATCTTTTTAGGCTCCGTGGGGAAGAATCTGGCAAACAAGCCCAACGTTTATGTGTCCAGTAGCGCTGGGGCAAGGTGGAGGGAGGTAAGGGCGTCTCTCGTTATTCAGTCAACACCGCATGTGCACTTGGGTGTCGGTTCAACAGTTTTACTGCTCGTCTGTCAGTGTGAATTTGCATTATGAGGCTGCAAGGAGTTCTACGTAAAATTTTAATATCCTGTGAACCACTTTCTTGGTGGAGTGCATTGTGTTGGAGGCGCATGGCGAAAATGAAAACGGCAAGTCTCTGGGCCGTATGGATGTCAGATTGATGTATTTGACTATGCGTCGCCCTGGGGTTTGCTGTTCCAGGCTCTGGCAGGGCCTCACTTCTACACCTGGGGGGACCATGGAGGAATTCTGATGGCCATTGCACAGGGAGGTGCCACCACTAAGCTCAAGTGAGTCTTTGCTCTAAATGAGCAGGTTGCCTTCAGGGGTGACGGGGTCTTTTTTTGGTAAAGAAGGCAGTAGGCCCAGTCACATGGATAAAGTTCAACCAAAATGTAGAATTATCAACTACTACACACAGGAGAGAGGCATTTCACAAGAACATTACTCAAGGTCGTCAACCGTAATGATGTTGTCCAACCTTACATTTTTGAAATGGTTGCAGTCATTATTGCGACATGGCATCAGGTCATCTGAAAACATTGCGGTCGTTATTGTGACTACCGGTATGTGTATCTTGCTTTATATTGGTAGCGGGGTTGTGGATTATAGGATACTGTGCGTAAACTACCATCACCAATCACTGGCCTGGCACTGGTATCCTAGAGGGGACAAAGTTAGAAACAGTACTGTCTAGTAAATCGTCCTAGGTCAACTTGTTTTTAAACTGCACCACTTATTCTTTGTGTGTTATAAATGCATTCTGCTTTATGCTATGAAGTTCTTGGCCTTCATCTCATCCATTCTTTTGGATCTCTCATGGAGTCTATTCTCTACTAAGTCTGCCTGGTTTTTGTTGCATTGTTTGTTAGGTTCAGCACCAACGAGGGTGAGACGTGGACGGACTTCCAGTTCTCCAAGCGGGAGGTGTATGTGTACCAGCTGCTGACGGAGCCAGGCGAGAAGAGCACCATCTTCACCATCTTCGGCTCCTACGCGGACCAGAAGCACAGTTGGCTCATCCTTCAGCTCAACGCCAGCGATGTGCTCGGTAAAAAAAAAAAGCTCCTTTCAAAAGTTTAAATGATTTTAATACTGTGGTGTGTCATTCCCTGTCACCAGTGTTTTCTACAGAGTTGTGTCTTCCTCATCAAGCATACACCCATTGACCATGATGTGCTTTGTATAGTGAATTACTACTGTACCATGGGTTACCACTGTCTAGTGCTCTATGTGATATTCCGGTTATTAACCAAGGTTTTACATAGCTTGCAAAATTATCTGATCCTGATTTTATAGGTTCGTAAACCGCAGGTAAGACACATAACACACATAAACCTGAAGTGTATGCATGGTGTAGCTTATATTTGATATATTATAAATTATAGTATTTGCTCCTCCATAATATGTAGGACTATTTAATATGGAGGTTCTGAATGCAGGCCTTAGTGGTCTGAGTGTTTTCAGTGAAGCCAGTCAGCAAGAAGGCGATAAAGAAGTTGTATGTTCACTCTGGAAGTAATTGACCCCACGAGAACATTTTGGGGGGAAAACAATTTTAGTAAAATTGATTAAGGGCATCTGTAATTTTACATTTTAGTTCCTCAGTGGTTCCTGATAAGCAAGAAGGAAAGCAGGAAGCGCGTAATGAACAGATTAGTTTGATTAGGCTTGAGTAAATGCATTAGACCTCTGTTTGGCCTCAATTTACACAACCAGTGTGAAGGTCATCTGGGGTATATAGGAAGAGAGGGTTTTTCAGCAGATAGGGAAATGTGTAGGGAACCACATTCATTGTTTCGACACAAGGCCGTGCCTTTAATATTTGTCATGCCTGCCTGATACTGATTTTATCTGTTTGGTATTAAGAGGCAAGCATTTTTATATTGTTATATGATGATTGATTGATTGATTGATTGATTGACAGATGGAGGTTTTCCATTTCTGCGTGTGTGTGTGCGTGTGTGTGTGTGTGTGTGTGTGTGTCTATGTGTGTCTGTGTGTGTCTGTGTGTGTCTGTGTGTAGGCGTGCCATGCTCTGAGGGCGATTATAAGAGTTGGTCCCCTTCCGACGAGCTGGGCAACGGCTGCCTGCTGGGCAGAGAGATGGTCTTCAAGCGCCGCACGCCCCACGCCACCTGCTTCAACGGCGAGGACTTCGACCGGCCCGTCACGCTGTCCAACTGCTCCTGCACACGGCAGGATTACGAATGGTACTGACTTCCCTCTGCCACCATTTAGTTGTTGGCTGTATCATCATCAGTTTGACTAGTTGAGACGCCCACTTGAAGTCGCCGTTTTGACATTTTTTAACAGCATACACTTTGAAATTATTTTATTTTTCCAAAGTGTTTTTTTTTTGTTAACTGGGGTTAAGAACGTGCTCAGAATGGGTGTTGTTGAAGGTGACATAACTGACCTTAGAAGTACATAAACAAAGATGATCCACACGCTGGTGTATATTTAGTATACTTATATACTTTGATATGCGTGCTTATACTTGACTTTGTTGACATCATTGACTTTGTCTCAAACCCAGGCTAGGCCTGCTTTGTGCTTAGAGAACACACCTTTAGTGTTAAAATAACACTTTTTATCTCCACCGTGTCCCTCTCATAGTGACTATGGCTTCAAGCTGAGTGAGGATCTGTCTCTTGAGGTGTGCGTGCCGGACCCCGAGTTCCTGGGGAATCTGTATGCGCATCCAGTGCCCTGTCCTGTGGGCACCACCTACCGCCGCAGCCGAGGGTAAGGAGCCGTCTCGGGGTGGCATAGATAAGCAAAGACCACAGACGGGGTGTCTGTTTCCCAAAAGCATAATTGCTAGCCAGTTAGCACGTAGCTAAGTTGGTTGGCAATGGGCAATTGCATAGGAATTCGAACAACAAAATTGTTTACTTGTTTAAGAAACTATGCTTTAGGGAAACGTACACCTGATCGTGATACAGAGTAGAAGTGCAAATAATTTCGTGATGGTTTATCTTAGCCCTACGACTACTCACACACTCTCTCGTTAGGACTCAAATCTACTGGGGCATCAAAACTCTTACTAACACGCCTGCTGTCAGTGAAAGCGCAAAGTCGCAGACTTCCCAATCAGATGATCGGGGAATAAATCCGTATTAGGGCAAAGCTGTGTTAAGCTGGATATATGCTATTGCACACACATTCTTTTGAGCCAAGTTGTGCGAGACATGCAGAGATGGCGACAGAGAAATCTGAGACGTAGAATGTATGAATTCATTCAGTTGATTTCAGAGTTAATTTATGACAGCAACCTATGACCTGCTATTGCATCATGAGTGATGAGCAGTGACCAATCATATTTTGCCGTCCTGCTGCCATTCTTTCATCGCAGGACGTGGATGTCACATGTCATTTGTGTTCATTGGTAATTTGATTAGGAGGGGGCTTTGTTCTTAGGCCTCGTCACATGCTTTGTATCTGGACCCAATTAGACATGAATGATGCCATTGTACTGTAGACTTGGTGGTGGTGGTAGGGCTGTGTGTAGGGGGAGTAGGGGGTTATTTTGGAAACAGCATCGTCTTGTGTCACAGAGTATGATCGTGAAAATGTAGGCATTGACTTAACCACTGGAAACACTTTCAATGCAGAATGTTTCCAAAACAGCACGGTCACAGTGAGACTGAGCTCAAAGACCCCATTTAAAATGAACCCAGGGAGGGGGGAGGATGTCACCACCACTTCCTCCTGACTTTGACCCCCGGCAGTGTCGCCCAGCCACCAGGGTTCTTCTGTCACCCAATGTAATAGGCCATGATGCCGTATGACTAGATATACGATTACACTAACACAGTGGTTCCCAAACTGTTACCCCCCAAGATACGCTTTGTCCCATTGACTAGCCCCTAAGTACAGAGTAGCATCTAAACCAAACAGCAACCGCAGCACTTACCATGGCTGATATAAATGTCCTTTGACCACCTTACTCTAGAGCTGCACCGGATAAGTTAAGGAATTGATAGTTTATTTTGTGTTTGTTGCGCTGTCACATCTGTTGGAGTTAGTTCCGTTGGTTATAGTGGAAGCTAATGCTCATGGCGGACGCAACGTTGACTTAACGCTTCAGTAACGTACCCAGTGTAGCCTGGCCATTAGGGGCTAGCTGACCTCAGGTGTGTTGTTTCTTCCCTCAGGTACAGGAAGGTGTCTGGGGACAGCTGCAGCGGCGGAGACGTGGAGGAGCGGCTTGAGGGAGAGATGCTGCCCTGTCCAGTAGGAGGTCAGTGCCTTTGTCTCGTTTTCATTCTCTTTTACTGTAGGTTTTAACCTCCTATGATTTACTGTATTGTGCCTTTATTTTATGTAAATTACATTGAACTTGGAACTGTATATAAAACGTGCCGTGTAAATAAACTTGACTTGCTTGCATTGCCTTTGTCTGGTTTCAAGGCCAAGATGTGTACTCAAGAACTATCAACCATAACAATACATATGCTTATATAGCACAGAGCACTTCTTCAAGGTTTCTAAAGCACAGTACACTGAAGGCCCTCACTTCAGTCACTGCCACCACGTGCAGCGTCCACTGAGGTGATGCTTGGCAGCCATGTTTCCCCAGAACGCTTCACACCACACACAGCTTACTGGAAAGTGCAGAGAAAATAGAATCTGACAGTAATTTACAAGCTAATTTCAAAGCCATCTCGACAGCCTTTAAAGAATCATGCAGTGGGGAACTGCTAACTGGATAAATTTCTAAGCACAAAACTAATTATAAGACTGCCTTTTGTGTCTCAGGAAAGCGCTGAAATTTTGCCATTTTCTAACAAAGAATGTATGCAAATATGCTCAGAAAACAGCCCAAAATTGCCAAGTCTGAATCATGACTGTTTAATCCGGATTGTGTCTGTCTGCTGACGGCTGATTAGCAACTGTATGCTAGCAGCTCATTAAGTGGGATTTGGAACTGCAGTGTTGAACAGTGCTGAATGTTGAGTGAACAACAATGATGAATATTGAATGCAGAAGTATTAATTTCACCCTACATTATTTTGGATGTCATGGGTCTTGGATCTCACCAAGATGCATTGAGAAATCAATTTAACCATGAATCAGCAAATATCCACTCTACTTCTTTTAAAGCTTTCTGTTTAAAGTGCTAATTTTCTTACCCTTCTTTTGGCATTGATTAATGCCCCAACAAATCTTATCGGATCATTACTTCATTGGGATTGTTGTGTGTGTGATTCCGCATGAATTGCAGGGGAGTACAGTTGTGTGCCTCCTGGTTCTGTAAATCCCAGTGGGGCGTCATGTTTGTTCTTGTTGAGCACGCAGGCACCCTCAGCTGCCTGATTTGTGTCTGACTGATGAAATGTTAAAGGTCAGACAAGGACTTGACTGAGAATGTGTTGTTTCTCTCCGCAGCTGTGAGCTTGACTTGTGTCACATTAGAAGCGAAAGCTGCAAACACAATGTCAGCAATTCAAATGTTGCCTGTCGCCTCAAAACTTGAAATAATTAATCACCAAGTGTTTTGCATCGCAAATGGTTATTTTCCCTTTAATCACTGAATTGTATTAACGTTCAATGGTCTACGGAGTGTCTGAATGGGGTTAAGTGTTCTGCATTCACCCACAGAGAGCAATGAGTTCATCTTGTATGCTGTGCGGAGCTCCATTCACCGGTACGACTTGGCCACTGACACAGACCAACGGCTGCCCCTGTCTGGCCTGCGGGAGGCCGTGGCGCTGGACTTCGACTACGACCGGAACTGTGTGTACTGGGCTGACATCTCATTGGATATCATACAGGTTGGCTGATTTATTGTGTACTGTATCAGACAGTACAGTGCATGCTGAACATTGTGCACCGTACATTGGGTTTACAGCTTTGACAAGATTTGTTTCACAGTTTCCTCAGAAGACATCTGCAGTATGAACAACTAGAGTATGGCGTTCTTGATAATGTGAGATTCATAGTGAATGAGAGGCTGTTGCTGTCCCTAAAACCACCCAAATGTTGTGATGACAAAGGAAAAATTCACATTGAGGCCACCTACTGTAAAATGCGGGTGCCAGCCACCATCTGTGGATGGGAACAGGGTTCACCATTTGGAGCCTTCTTAGGCTTGAATAGGTGGTAGAACAGCCAATGGTTGCCATGCCAGTTATTTGCATTAGCAGCTTTATTTGTTTACATTAGACACCCAGGAGGTGTACAGTGTATAGAGTTTAAGAATCGCATGCCTTGCAATAGAATCCAGGGTATGTACTGTTTGCTCCCACATCCAGCCAAATGGCTAACTAAGTTCTTTGGAAGTATTTTGGACCACTAAAGCACGCAGACACATGAATGTCTTCATACTGCACGTACTGTCCTCCTCAATTGAGCCACTGTCTGGTTCGGCTCCACAGAGGCTGTGTCTTAATGGAAGTTCTGGCCAGGAGGTCATCGTCAGGAGGGGCCTTCAGAACGTGGAGGCCCTCACCTTTGACCCCATCAGCCAGCTGCTCTTCTGGGTGGACGCTGGTGCGCAGAAGATTGAAGTGAGTGGTCGATCCTCTACCATGCCATCTTAGCTTTGAGATATTAATATTGTCAAAGCCAAATCTAGAACACTCTTTGGTGTCTTTGTTGTCACCACATGCTGAAATCAGCATGTAAGCATTCTGTTGAATGTGGAAGTGTTGGTGGTTTAGTGGAAATGAAAGCAGAAGTCTGTCACTTTTATCCTTTGTACGATAGAACGCAGTAATATCTGAACTGAATCACCATCAAACCTGCTGTTGCTGCAATTCCGTGTGTGTGTGTGTGTGTGTGTATGTAACAGGTGTCCAATCCAGATGGAGATCTGAGACGAACATTGCTGAACTCCTCTGTGCTAGAACACCCAAGAGCTCTCACCGTACTACCAGGACAAAGGTACTGGTTGCGTTAAGGCCCATCCACTTTAGCAATACTATCAAGCTTTAAAAACTATAAAGACATATATCACTGTAATGATGATGATGATGATAATGATGAGCATCCACACATTAACTAATACCCATCCACAATGAAGGCAATTGCACATGACCACTTTCACACAATTAGCGAGTTGGCCAATAGATTTTCTATGGAGAGGCATTATCACTTTCATTTTGGTCTCGTCTTTGGGTTGTGGCCAGCGTTGGCATTTTTAATGCACAGCTCAAAGGTCAAATTCAGCGTTGCAGTGTTTTTAGCATAAACTAGCAGGCCATTTCTTTTTTGTAGCGGCTCTTACAGCCTCTGGTGTATTAGTCAAATGCAAAATTGTCATTTTGGATCAAGTATCGCGGCAAGCACAAGCTAAGCTATTCTCTGAAAGTTCTGAAATTATGCTTTGCTCTCTGTTTTTATTGATTGAAGAATGGCTCAGAAAGTGACCCCCCCCCCCCCCCAACAATTGCCAACAAGTTCTTAATGTTGTTTTTATCACAGAGAAGAATGTGGATGTTGTCCAATAGGTTTTACTGCTGTTATATTTATCTTTAGTAATGCAGAGGAGACTGTAGTCTTAAACCATGACAGAGTTTGACCAAGGTTTCAGGGAGGGTACAGATAATTGTAACTTTTCATTTGGCTATTGAAAATTGGGGGAAATCTGTTCCTGCATGCTAATTACATATTGCCTGGGTGCTTGTTCCTTGAGCCACTTCCTCATGGTATTTGCATGGCTGCCTTAAATGCTGATCTGTCCTCAGCCTGATGTTCTGGACGGACTGGGGTGACCGCGCCGCCGGAGTTTACCGCAGCTGGATGGATGGCTCAAACGTCTCCTGCATCGTGTCCGAGGGCGTACGCTGGCCCAACGGGATCACCGCTGATGACCACTGGCTCTACTGGACCGAGGCTTACGGGGATCGGATTGAGAGGGCGGATTTCAACGGCGGCCAGCGTAGCGTCCTGATGGAGGGGCTACCGCACCCGTACGCCATTGCAGTGTTCAAGGTAAACAAGCATGGCACCAGGTCTGAAACACGTGCACAACTCTGTTCAAAGTCTTTCATAATCATGAGGCCTCAGTAATCAACCATGGAAGTCAAATAAATCTATATGTAGTCAGAGATGGTTTTACAGGAGTCATATCACTTAAAAAAAAACCTCTATATAAATGTCCATAACGCAAAAATGGCTGAATTAAGAAATCAAGATGGCCACCGAGTGAAGGGACTTGCCCTTAAAGAACTTGTTTACATTACAACAAGTTCTATTCCCTTAACTGACAATTTGCCAGTCCGGATCCTGTGCATAGTTGGCTTCAGCAGGGTGCACCGTTACTGCTCTAACGGATAAATATGCTGTAGATGCTCTTTAACAAGGGCACTGTTTGTGCACACAAAGTGTCACCTTTAAATAATCTGAAAACTGTATTTAAACTTTAGTCAAATAAATCCTTGATGTGGGAGTGTTCACATGAAAGTAACCCTTAGAGTATTGGCTAAATCAACTGTAACTACTGTAAGCTTAAACTTAGTCAAAGCAATGGCTGCTGCTGGAGTATTGATGTTTGCTGTTTGTAGAATGACCTGTACTGGGACGACTGGTCAATGATGGGGATCTTCAAGGCTCCTAAGGCGGGCTCCAAAGAGGGTCGCGTCCTGATGGATAGCCTGACCGGTGTCATGGACCTCAAGATCTTTTACAAGGGCAAAACCAGAGGTCAGTAGCCATGTCCATATCATTTGACTTATCAACATTTGTTGAAGAAAACTTAAGCTGATTCCTGATGCAGTGCTGTGGAGAAATGTGATCTTGATCTGTAGGTGGCACTAGCCTTGCTACACTACCACAGCATTTTGACACAGATTTTTAATATTTAAATAATTAGATTATTACAAGAATAAGAGAAACACATCATTTTAAGGCTATTTTATAGCATAATGTTAATACAGGTAAAGTAAAGGTAGTACAGGTAACAGGTGATTCATTGAAGTACTTGCTCTACCCCCTCTACAGGTGAGAATGCTTGTGTGAACCAGCCGTGCTCCCTGCTCTGCTTGCCCCAGCCCGGGCAGCGCCACACCTGCGTGTGCCCTGAGGGCACCCCCACCACCACCCTGCCCTCCGGAGAGGTCCAGTGCCAATGCCCGACTGGGTACCAGCGCCACAACAACACCTGTGTCAAACAAAGTGAGTCCAACCAGGTGCATTTACTGTACACACAGCAAGTCCATTATGCTGTGTGTTAATGCTCTGTCTTTGCCCCTGTCCCTGTGTCAGTATTGGTGAGTGCACGAGGTATTGAGTGTTACCTCCGTATGGCAACTGCATTAATCATGAGGTTTGGAGTGATGGTGACGTGTGACAAAGCCACTGCAGAGTTGATGTGTTAGACCACAAGAGACCTCGACACTTACAGTCTTCCACTCTTATTCTGTCTTGCCCTCGTTTTTTTCTCTCTTTCTTTCTTTCTTTCTTTCTTTCTTCCTCTTCCTTTCTCACTCTGTCTCTTTGCCTTACCCCTTTCTCTCCCTCCCTCTTTCTTTTCTCTCTCTCTCTCTCTCTCTCTCTCTCTCTCTCTCTCCCTCCCTGTCTCCATGCCTCTCTCTATGTAGCACACACCTGTCTGCCTAACCAGTACCGCTGTTCCAATGGGAAGTGCATCAGCAGTATCTGGAAGTGCGACAGCGACAACGACTGTGGAGACATGAGCGACGAGCAGGACTGCCGTGAGTCGTGAAACGCCACACCTCACCTCACCTCACCTCAGCTGATAACATCAGCGTTCACTGGAGCCATTCGCCTTTGTCTGTCTCTCTCTCCCTCTCTCTCTCTCTCTCTCTCTGGGCACTAAAAATGCCCCCCTTGCTATTGTTCCTCTCTTTCAGTTTCACTCTCTCTCCTCTCCCTCCTCTCCCTCCTCTGCCTCGTCGTTCCTTCTTTGTCTCTTTATGCCCCTTTCTTTCTGGCCTAGTTCCTTTTTCTTCTATGTTCTCTCACTGTAGGAGTCTCGCACATTCATTTTTTATACCACTGTATAAAAAATGGTCTGCTACAATACTGTAGCTTGATCTCTCTGTCTTTGTCTCTGTCTCTCTCTCTCTCTCTCTCTCTCTCTCTCTCTCTCTCACACTCCACACACACACACACACACACACACACACAGCTCTCATCTCACTCTATCTGCCTCTCTCACTCTCACTCGCACTCTCACTCACTCACACTCTCTCACACACTAACACATACAATGCACACACACAGACACACACTATACTGTAGCTCTCATTTCATCTCTCTTTTTAGTCATGGCATGACCTTTATGTTGTACGGCATTGCAAAGGCACTTGGGTTGTGTACATGCCATGCTCACGAGAAACCGAAATGGTGCAGGGGTGGAGACTGATAGTGATATTCAGTAACTACATGATAGCAGGCAGGGAAGCAGGATGTTGAAAATAAAATATATAATATATAAAGAGCTCTTTTCCAAAAACGCTACATCTCCATTCATTCAAAATCACAGTCTTGTTGTTTTAATTGAGGACAAGTACAAGACAATCAGATTATTAACATTTACTGGTCTTGATTTTTTTTCTGAAAGTCACATTTTATAACCTTTCAATTTGCCTTTTTATAGTGTTTTGTGAAAGAGCTCTTCCTACATAAATAAAGTAGGCAGTATACTGTACTGTGCATTATCACCCGGAGAAAGAAATACTGTTTTCTGATTGGCTGGCAGGATGTCCGTTATTCCCTGATAACTGGACACCCATTACTGTACATATCTGATAAAAAAAAAGTTAAAGCACCGTTCCATATCAACACTATTTAGAGTGGTTACTATAACAACAGCATGTAGCCTTGTGTGGATCTACTTTCCCACAAAGCAACTACACCAAAGCTACAAGCCAGCTGTTTTTTGTAGATTACCGTTTAAAAAAAAAAGAACTAAATAAACATCAAATGAAATATGGCAACCGGGTGATAAGCGGGATAACAACCTTCGGCGTGTCCTCATATAGGGTAATAATGGACTTGGGTGGAAGCGGCCTGACTGCGCGGGGCTGTGATTCGTCCCGCCCTCGTCCATTATTTCCCTTTAAGGAGACACCTCTGCGGCCGTTATCCCTAAAGTAGCGTGTGTGTGTGTCTCCCTCCCCGTACTGTAGCCACCACAGTGTGTGACCCTGCCGTGCAGTTCCGCTGCGTGGCCTCAGGGTCCTGCATCCCTCTGGCCTTCAAGTGTGACCATGAGGACGACTGCGGAGACAACAGTGACGAACAGCACTGTGGTATGTCACCGTGTCGGCACGACGCACTCCGTACAGTAGATAACCCTAGGTCACCACTGGCCTGTGCTTTTGCCACAGATACACGTGCAAAGCACCAGAGCTTACCGTAGGAGGCAGGATAGTATGCTGCCGGCATCACACTGAATTGCTTCTAATGCATGGTACACGAACTGTACAGTGATATCTACTAGTGAACACATATGGTGTATGGGCATTGATAACTCACAGTGTTATGTCAGCCTGACATGAATAATGTGTGTTAAAAAAAAGGATCTTGCTATGCTCACTTATGTCTTCTGTACGGTTACATGCGTCAGTATGTGGTAAAGTAGTTTATCTAGTAGAGTCCGCGTGGATAGAATCTTAGGCAGATGACCTTGGGTGTGTATGGAGGAGTGAATGACCTTGGGTTTTTGCGTGTGTGTGTCTGTGTGTGTGTGTCTGTGTGTGTGTGTGTGTGTGTGTGTGTGTGTGTGTCTGTCTGTGTGTGTCTGGATGACCATGGGTTGGGTGTGTGTGTGTGTTCGTGTGTGTGTGTGTGTGTGTTTCTATCTCGCAGAGAGCCATCAGTGTGGGCCCGGAGAGTTTACTTGTGCCAGAGGCGTGTGTATCCGTGACGCCTGGCGCTGTGATGGAGATAATGATTGTCGGGACTGGTCTGACGAGGCCAACTGCACAGGTGAGGGCTGCATGTAAGGCATGATCATATAGAATAGGATAATAGAATAACTCTTTAATTGTCCACCAAGGTGGAAAGTTCACAAAAACACAGAACAGATAGACACATTGCAGCACAGACATCAGACAGTGGTTATAAAATCAGTATAAAATTAAATAAGCACATTAAATAAGGAGACACAGACTAAGAAAAAAGTAATACCCTGATAAATTAAAAATAAATAAATAACAGTTCTTGCTGTCAAAGGATTGCTCACTTTGAGTTGAGTATATTTATGGCATTTGGAATAGCCAGTGTGACCCTACAACGCTTGCCAGACTTGAGAAGTTCAAAGTCTGCCCTCGCTAGAGCCAAGGGCCCTCTTGCCTGCCATACACACAGCGGTGCTTTCAGCTTTCGTAGATCAGAGAGACGTGCATTTGGGATGCTTGTCCTGTCAATATGTTAAACTCAAGGGTGCCTCCTGTCAATCAAGCAAGTCAGTCAAGTCTGTTTTTCATTCAATTGTAAATTGAATTGAACCACCCAAACCTCCAGCATGCTTGTTGCAAGAAAAATCCATGGAAGCATGCAATCTGGGTTTCTGTTTGGTTCTTCTCTCTCTCTCTCTCTCCCTCTCTCTCTCTCTCTCTCTCTC
>JAUCNH010000059.1:12818254-12830922 GCA_032353275.1 Sardinella hualiensis | reverse complement strand
GAGTGTATTAGTTTGTGTGTGTGTGTGTGTGTGTGACTGAGTGAGCGTGTGTGTGTGTGTGTGTGTGTATGTGTGTGCGTGTGTGTGTGTGTGTGTGTGTGTTTGTGTTACTGAGAAAAAGAATGAGGGAGACAGAAAGAGTAACAGCTTCTCAGCAGACTGAGATAGGAGGAGCATTTAGATTACAGATATGCATTTCACAATCACATCAGTTCAATGCATTTGCAAGTTTTCTATTAAAATTATGATTGAATGGCTCCACACACTCTTTTCAGATGAAACCATTTTAACCACACACATACACTAGCATGCTTATGTTGGACTGATAAATAGTTTCAGAAAAGCTTGTAATCTTTTATGAAGTCCCTGCAATATCTCATTCTTGCGGTTCACTCGTCGATATATTAGGAACTACAGTAAGACATGCTGCATTATGATGCATATTTCCTGATAGGGTGTAACAAAAACTGCAATCTTTTGCCCCAAATGGTTTGCAGATGTACTACATCCTTTTCCATCTTTTTTTTTTTTCCATAAGTATATAGCTTAAAATAAATAATGTTGACTCTCATCTTAGATGACAAGAACTGTGCGTTCAGGTTGCTAGTTTTGCCCTTCGTCATTCTTATCAGCAAAACAATTCTATGTGGAACCACAAATGACCTCTGATGTGTGCAGAACATTGAGCTGGGTTCACGGATGGTGTTGTT
This sequence comes from Sardinella hualiensis, assembly GCA_032353275.1. Taxonomy (NCBI): domain Eukaryota; kingdom Metazoa; phylum Chordata; class Actinopteri; order Clupeiformes; family Clupeidae; genus Sardinella; species Sardinella hualiensis. The sequence goes on along the minus strand of JAUCNH010000059.1, from coordinate 12,830,212 downwards.
GTTCTGCAGATTGCCTGTGGGGCTGTTTTGTGAAGTTTCCTGCTCACAGTATCCCTTCCACCTTGGAGCTGTAGGGATCTAATTAACCTTCTGCTATCAGTGTCCTTTATAGGCCTTTTTCTCATACAAAGAGAGAGCCCTGGTATTAAAGGGTTTTCAGGCAATGAATGATCAATTTAGAGTATCAAAGGCTTTCGAATGATTTATTAACCAGGCAGAATTTCTACAGCACAAACTCTTCCTCTGAATGTCATCCGGCGTTGTGCGTGGCTCTTGGTTTTTAAATGATTTATTGATATAGCGCCCCGACCCCCTCACAGTTTGTTGATGAGAACGGTTAACTGTGGGCATGTTATTCACCTCCTCTCCATTTCATGATGGTGGTGGAATCTTCAGCAGAGTCTCTCCCCAGCATTCCTCCCAGCTAAACAGAGAAAAAAAAAATAAAAAAAGATGTGAGTGAAATAACAAAAAGATGGGTCTCCTTTGATCAGTCAGTGAGGGCATCAAGCATGTGTCATGCATCGTGTCTTCAAGCTGTTCTACACCGTTTTAAAATACCGCTTTAATACGGTGTGCTGTCAAAAAGCTGTCACGTGAAAAATCAACATCCAAGACGAAGCAGTAATATAATATTCCAGATGATTTCAACACACTTAAATGAAACTGATGCTGACAAAGCAGCTCTGTCTCATCTCTCAATCGTGTATTTGTGAAATGATCTTACATTTCTACCATCCATCTCACTAACATCCACAATCCATTCCCCAAGGCGGTAATACCCTTATCCTCGAGTAACTTTTACAAGCATATCAGATTTTTATTGGATTTGACTGTGATAGACTATGATTATCCATGTCCATTGCCTGGGCAGCATAGATGAAAACCCTGCTGTTGCACAGAAGTGGATGTGGGATGCTTAACAAAGCCAAATTGATTTCACATTGTTTTGTAAATCTTGGCATCTCTAGAGTTTAGTCCTCAGTTTGTACAATGGCTTTGACGATGTGCAGTCATGCCAGGCGCCTGGACAAAGAAACAAGGTTATTTGGGTGGCTATGCAGCAGGAGAGACCAAGGGGTCTTTATTTCGATTTAGTTTGCATAGAAAACCATAAGGTGAAAAGACGTCATACCATAGTTGCCTATAACCCACCAATACTAAAAAGCAACATCGCCAATATTACTCTTTCATTCACTATCACATTATTAATAAATTATTGTAGAATCTCAGAATGGAACCACAAAAACAGATCCAAAAATATCAGGCTCATTAGCTATAACCTTCTAAGTGCAAGTCTGTCTCAATTACTACTAGGAACACTGGCTGTTTTCCAAGTTTTGTAGGAACCCAGGCATGAAAGGTTGACATGTTCCCCAGGACTAATGGAGCTGGTAATTCTTTGGTTGAGGTAGCAGGCTAAGCCAGGCTTCTGTTACACTCCGCGAAAATACGGCTAATGGGCACCATTTTGAAGAATACAGAGCAAGTTCCTGACAAATGAACCCATTAAAATTGCTCCCCTGCCGTGTGGAGAACAGTGGCAGCATTTACAGCGAGTGGAGGGAAAATGGAGGCCGTAAATCTGTGAGTGGATCTCGCCATGGCCCCGGAGAATGACCTGCTCAAGATGCGGTGCCATATCTCCGTTGGCAGTGGCATCTTTGTCAGCCGAATGCAGTTTTGATTCTTTGCCACATATGTTGCCACAAATCACTTTTAATGCGGAGGTAACGACAGTCCTAAAAGGTGACGGGAGCGGCAGCATCTCTACTGAGGGTTTTATTGAGTGCCAATTTTCCTCTCTCCAAAAGCCTTCTTTCTTTCTCTGCCTACCCTTGGCTGATGGCTGATAAATTGATGCTAGTGCTCACTGCCAACTTCAGGGCATTTGATGGAAAGAGTAGCTTTGGATAATGTTAGTGATGTACTTTTATTATTTTTAGCCACCTCTGTGCTTATAAACAGCATCTGGCATTTAACCATCTCAGGAGCTGTCCTAACCATATCACACTATATGATTTTGTTTAGATGTTTAAGTGAGTGAACCACCTCAAACTATGGGTTTATTGGTTCTCTCCCATCCCCCATCGCCCTTTTTCTTCACCATTGGAATTCCAAGAGCACCAGGTACCCTGTTGGCAGGTCCAGGGCTTTCGGTGCCCGTGTTGTGTTTCTCAAGTAAAGTGGATTTTCCCATCACTGAGGGAGGAAAGACCACAATGGAGCTGCTGTCAGCCCCCCGTCCTCCTCCGTCTCAGCAGGACGCGCCTGAGAATGTTGTTATTACTTCTTCTCTTTCTTAATTCTAAATCCCATGGCTAATCTTTAAGACACACTTAACCAGCTAAGAGAAAGTGCAGTGCGGCTTCAAAGGTTGGCAGTCCTGAGTTTCGGCTTCATTTTTTATTTCCTACTTGCTCCTGGAGGTGTCGACTTTAAAGGCACCCCTCTCTGAACCCTTTCTTCTGATATCGCTTTTATTGTCCACGACTGCCGCACTTTGATATAACCCTAACCCCAACTCTGACCCCCAGGCTAGAATCTAACCCACACTCGGGAATGCTGGAATTCCTGGTCCACCTCTTCTCATTCACACTCCTCTCACAGATGACCTCAAACATTCCAAGCAGGGATTCGCAGTTCTAGTAGTCACACTTAGTAAATATTAGCCTACTGGGGTACCCTACAAGACAACAATTGTGCTCTAGTGAGTCATTTCAAACTACATGCTGATAACAAACCTTAAGCATATTTGTACAAAATATTCAGAGTAGTAACAATCATTGTTGAGTAAAAGACATCCAGCATTGGTTCTTATAGGCCCAAACTGTGTGGTTGCTACTAGTGTTGTTTATATGCCACTGAATATTTATAAGGACTTCAAATGTAATTTGACACCACTTGTAATCAAGGAGACTAAAATGAATGAAGGTGACCTCCATTACTACCCCCTCTTTCATGTTCTGTGTGTGTGTGTGTGTGTGTGTGTGTGTGTGTGTGTGTGTGTGTGTGTGTGAACATGTTAGCTTCCAAAGCTGCGTGAGGGTGGTGACCTTTAACCCCTGTCAACAGTAGCATTGCGTCTACAGGTGACGTGGGGCAGAAACATGACGCATGCCAGTGCCAACGTTTAACCAGGTCTGATTTAAATCCATATGCATGAATATGTATGACTGCACACAGCGTCTATTTATCCCCACAGTATGTGATGTCTGAATCAGCGTGCATTATGTGCCCGTTTATTGTTATCATGCACAATGCATTCAAAACTAGGCATCAGATCAACAGGTGTCTGGGTAGAAATGTTATCCATTGATTATAGAGGACTGTTAATGGGTGTCCTTCAGGCTGGGTGATTACTGAGCTTGCATTCCTCTCACATCTCCCCATCATGTTAATCTGCTTACAATTTATATTCATAAAACGCTTTTCTCTTTTCTCACACTCGGAGGATGCTCCTGTGAGCTTATAATTATTTAATTACATTCGCATTGGTCACCACTGGAATTGTGTATGTAATTAAGAGCGATCTGGACTGAAATGGTGTATGAATTAGTTATGAAGCAATAGAGGAAACACTCGGGGTGATTGTCGTCACAGCAACTGGCTCAGACCCCAACAAAAGTCATGCAACAGAAGGCATCGCACACAGATTTCAGTCACGCTTGTCTTTTCTGACAAACTAGAAGTCGCAACTTATGTCAGATGAGAGGCATTAAAGGAGAAATGTGGAGTGATTCAATCCATAGGCCTGTTGTTTAGGGTTAGTGTTGTCTTAAAAAGAACAAGAACATGCATTTGGTTCAACATGGACTGACAGCAGTCTTGTGCCCCATTCAGTTACAGTTAGTGGCTTGTTCCCTATTTGGTCTACAGTGTACATGTATGCTGTGTCGATTTTTCTCGTACATTTTCCTACTGACAGCGCTCTCGCTCACTCTCATTCAGGCCTCTAACAAAAAGGGCTATGGATTGATTCACACCCAATTTCTCCTTTAAAGTAACATGCCACCATTTGTGGAAATATGTTCATTTTTCATCTTCCCTCGAGTTAATTAATTGAGCCATACCTTTCTCCTGTTCATTCAGTCCTTCTCTCAGTCTGGCTATACCTATTTAAGCTCCAAGCTAACATTTATCATTGAAGTGGATTAGACCAGGCGAGATGCTAACGGTCCAATTCGACTCAATGATACATGCTAATTTGGAGCTAAAATTGCTATTGCCAGACTCCGAGAATGACTGGATGAACAGGAGGAAGGTATGGCTTAACTCAAGGGGAGATGGAAAATGAACATATTTCCACAAATGGTGGCGTGTTGCTTTAAGGCATCCAGTGTCACTCTGAGGACTTGAACTCACTTGCAGCACTGCTTCTTGATGTTGCGCCCACCAAACTTGGGCTTATCCAGGCAGTTGGTACAGACGCCACAGTCCTCGGGAACCTGACAGCCAGGACACTGCCCGCAGCGCCTCGACCGCCGGCCCTTCTTGGGCAGCGCCTCGTGGATCGGCTTTTGCCTCGTCACTGGCTTAAGGGGAGGGGTCTGTGGCTCAGCCTCCTCGGAGCCTGCCACCGATGATTTGTCTAAAAACAAGCAGGAACACAAGACATGTCAGTGTCATGTGTCGGGGCATACATGCACTCTTGCTGCAACCAGTGTGTATGTATGTGTTTGTACTGCAGGGGTGGCCAAACTCTTCTGTTTGCGGGCCGCATGCTGAAAAATCTAAAATGCCAGGGGGTCATGCAACATTAAGAATCTAGTTTTGAACCAGCTCCAAGTGAAAGAGCGACTGCAGGCTGTCAAATACTACACTGTGTAATGGTTTTAGTGACAAGCATATCTCACCAGCACTACGATGTGCAATGGCTGGATATATAGTAGATGAATGCAACAATGGGCTACATTACATCTTATTTTTGGACTTCTTGGCTGGCCGCATGAATGAGAGCAAGGAGAGAGGGCTAGGCCTTGGTTTAGCCACCCTTGTTGTACAGTATGTGTGTATGTATGTGTTTGTACACTATGTGTATACGTGTGAGTTTGTACGGCATGTGTGTAAGTATATGTTTGTACTGTATGTGCGTGTGTACGTTTAAACAGTATGTGTGTGTGTAGTTACTTCCTGAGAATAAGCTCCATTATCTACAAAAAAGCCACACATGTATTGACCTCACCCTTGTACTGACCTAACCCATGTCTTAACCTGAGTTTATTAAACACTACCTATTGAAATGCATTCCTATACTGTATAGCCCTCACCCATGTACTAACCTCACAGGTAAAGACATTTTGCTAAATCAATGTATTAACCTGGTTTAAAGGTGCCCTATGAGATCCTGCATGATGTCACTTCTGGTGGCTTTCCACATAAAGACCAAAATACCAAACAAAGCGCTACTCTCAAATTCATGCCCCTTTGTGGCCGGACTTTTTTTTTTTTTTTACAATGTATTCAGGGGGCAGGCAGCAAGCTAATCATGGGGAGATGCCTATGACTTGAAACAAAAATAAAATTGCGCTAAAACCATACAAGATCTCATTGGGCACCTTTAATAATCGGAAGCTAAAAATCTGAAAATTACGTCACAGAGAATGATGACAAAAAATGCATTCCTATACAGTATATGGCCCTCACCCATGTACCAACCACTCAGAGATAAAGAAATTTTGCTAAACAAACGTATTAACCTTGTTTTACAATCGGAAAATTACACCCCTTCCTGTTTGAATGAAGTGCGGAAAAGCGGCAGCCAGACTAGAGACGTAGCCTGTGTTGCTTACAAGCAGTGTGGTGCCCCTGTAAGACTAACAGGAAGGCTACACCTGATGTGTGAAATCAAGGATGAATCTGCCGAAACGATTAGCTTCCTCTACAATCAATTTTTTTAAATATCTTTGACGCGACATGACTTAACACTTTAGTAGCACATTCGATGCTTCCCTAGGGTGACTTCCAAGCTTTTTGAACTCAAATGGAAGTGGACGTAAGGAAATCTTTTTGACAATATGGCTCATCAGACTCCGCTGTGGCTGAACGGCAGACCTGCTGGACTGGTCAACCAAAGTAGTGAGTCACTGGTTTCAATTCTTTTCCTTGCTGAGGGTATCCAATGCAAACCCGGGGAAGTTTAACTGTCTTGGGCCTACTGCTGATAAGGTGAATAACTTGTTACTTGTCACAGTTATGGAACGAGTGACAGTTGACACGTGTTGCTGCATGTGGCGGGAAAATTCCCCCACCTCTACAGTGTGAATGACAAAAACGTTTGAGAACAGTAGACAGTTTTATGCTGTAAACTGTCTGTTTTATATGCAAATATATTTGAGGAGTCTCACATGGCTTGGGTAAATAGTTAATGCTATTCTAAAGTGAGGGATTACCTCTCTCCCTTAGCCACTAAAAGCCCATTAGCCACACATATACACATAGTGAAGGAGCTCTGTTACACGCACTAAACAATAGTTTTAGTCTGGGCTTGAGAATTGAGGTATGTGTGTGTGTGTGTGTGTGTGCGTGTGTAAGAGAGAGAGAGAGAGAGATGATTTTCTATTAAGACGGCGAGAGAAAGGGCACTTAGTCCACGTCTCACCATCATTCCCCATGGAAGACAGGATCTTCTCTCTCTCCTCCCAGGGCAAGGCACTGAGGGTGGGCATGTCATCTGGGAACACGGCCCGATTTCGGCCCAGAGCGACTGCGGCACGGCGACACACATGCTTGATGCGAGGGCCGCGCACAGACGTCTCCGAGGAGTCACTCTCCTGACCCTTTCGAAAAACATCCAAAGGAAACACCATCAGTGACAAGACATCAACAAATGCACACCAACAACAAACAAAAAACAAATAAACAAAAGATGATGAACAACAAGACAATGAAGTCATTGCTACCGAGTGCTGTTGGTAGGGAAAAGAGTGAGAAAATTCGATTTTACATCGACTGAATAGTTTACCAGCTGCTAACACAAACGGAATTGGGCACAGAAACTCCCTTTCAGTTTCGTTTTTCTACGCCCCAATCAGTTAATGCCAATGGCTGGTTTGCTATTCAGTCTATGTTGCATCAAATGTTCTTGTTCTTTTTCCAACAGACATCACGCTGCTACCTCAAACAACTGGGCTATGGCTTGAATCACACCTAATCTCCTTTGACTGACATGAAATCAACCAATGAAGACATTGATTCATGCCAGTTGAAGTCTGTATCTTTTTTGTTGTTGTTGTTGTCTATTGTTTTTCTTGGGGAAAACTGTTTATTGATGGCCCAGTTGAAGTCTTTGAGAGTTCATGGCTTAGTGCCTGGGGAGTGTATTGGGATTCAGCCAATTGAGGAACAGCTCTTCAAATTGGGACCAGCAGCCTCGCTCTGTAACCCTCCCCCATTCTCAACTGACATCAAAGACAAGCTGGAGAAATCCCCTATGCTCCGACACACAAGTCTGGACTTCCCCCAAATGTGTCATTTTGAACCCCTGAGAGTGGATGTTTCAGTAACGTTGACTCATTTTATGACTTTCGCTAACAGATCAAATACTGATCAGAGTGGGGGTTGGGGGTTTGGGGGATAGGGGGAGGGTTGAGCATGCTGTGATACATGTGCACCACCAGCACCTCCGCCAGCATCCATCTCACCTGCACTTTGGGCTGATCTACCGGTTTTAAGGACTTCAGGGACTTGTTCTCGATGTTATGCAGCTGTGCTTTTGCCCTCTTCAGCAGCCCGGCCAATTGCTTGTCAGCCACCGGTTGTTTCTCAGCGTGGGCCAACATGGACTCCAGTGAAGGGGTGGTGGTAGTGGTGGTGGTGGTGGTGGTGGGGGTTTTGCCCGTCTGCCCGGGCGGCACCGGCGTACTCGTCCTTTCCCGGTCATCCTTTTCGCCTCGGTCCCCCTCCGCGTCCCAGTCGGGCGGCCGGTCTTTTTTGGAAGGCCGGCCGTTAGACGACGGGGTGCTGCCGACGGCGTTGCCGTCTGCTGGGGAGGCCTCAGCCCCGGAGTCAACCGATGCCGATTTCTTCCTCCCCGGGGTCTTCCTGGTGGTGAGTGTCGGGACTGATTTTTCCAAATCCTTCCCGTCCACGCCAAACAAGCCGGACGCCAAGTGGGAAGAAGCGTCCTTTCCCTTGCGCTCCCTGTCCTTCCGCCCCTCTCGCTTGTTCTCCTTCTCGCGTTCGCGGCTCTTCTCCGACTCCCTGTCCCGCTCCTTGGCGGGCGCTTCGTTGCCGGCCGAAAGATTCCTCTCGCGGGTCGCCTTCCCACCGCCGGGACCGAAGAGAGGAAAGAGCTGCGACGGGGAGGACGACGAAGAGCCCGCCGAGTTCCCCACGACGCCCAGACCGCCCGGCGTGGCAGCCGAGGGCGCTTTGCGTCCGTCTGCGCCGCTATGGAGACCCGCCGTGCCTGGAGGCAAGGTGAAGGAGGGTTGGGGTAAGGCACTTGGGGCGAGCGGGCTTACGGCCACCCCTTGCAGGGTCGTGGAGTCCCTTGCGTTGCCGCTGGAGCTGCCCATGTGATCGGAGGGACTCTTGCCCGTCTTGAAGACCTGACTGCTCCTCCTGGTCATGGAGTGGGAGGGCGAGCGCGGCTGTCCGCTCAGTGATTGGATGGTCCTCCTCTTCCGGTGGCGTAGGTTCCTGCCGGTCGGAGAGGACCCTTGCAGGGGGGACAGGGAGCCGGGACTGCTGCTCGAGGACGTGGGAAGGGTGACCGACTCGAAGATGCGCGAGTGGGCCTCGCTGGGGGTGAATCGGGGAGCCCGGAGCAGCGGGCTGCGTTTTGTGTACGAGCCCTCGAAGCGGGAGGAGGCGTGCGGATGGTGGTGGTGGTGCAGCGGGGAGAAGAGTCGGCTGCTCGCCCCAGTGCCACCGCTAGAGGACCCCGTGAACCCGGAAGGCGGCACGGCGCCGGACACCGGTCCGATCAAGCCCACGTCCTCGGCGGTGAGCGGCGGAGGCCGGAAGTTGTCGAAGACGGGCTTGCGGATGAGGCCCTCCTTGGCGTACTTTGCGGACGAGAAGCACTCGGGCTTGTGGGAGGGCGCCGACGACCAGCGGAAGGTGGGCTCGCGCAGGATGGAGCGCCGCTTGTCGTGGCACGAGGCGTGCATGGAGGCGCCGGAGAGGAATGGGGGGATGCCACGCGGCATGATCCACGAGGAGTGGGGGTGGTGGTCTCCCACGCCCGCCGGGTTGGCCGAGGAGCCCGACGGCGGGTGCTGCCCGGGGCCGAGCACGTGCTGCGGGGGAGGAGGGGACGATCCCGAGGGCACGGCCGAAGAGGCCTGGTGCGCGCCCACCTGCGACGACGACATGAGGATGCCAGTGGCCGGGCTGATGATGGTCTTCTTCCTGGGCCCCATCAGACTGCCCCTGCCCCTGCTCACCAACCCGGCGCCGCTCCTCACCCCTTGCCCGCGCCGGCCCCGTCTGCCTCGCTCCATGAGCCTCGCGCGCTCGTGCTCGTGTTCCGACGGCGGCGAGGAGGGTCGCGAGGGGTGCATCATGGGGGGCTCCTCTCGCTCCTCGCCCTGGGACGAGCCGGGCGAGCGGTCGGGCTCCTCGGAGAGGGCCTGCGTGCCCTCGGAGGCCTGCGAGTCGCACGAGGAGTCGTCCAGGCTCGGCGAGCTGGAGCGCGAGGACTCGCCCGACGAGAGCTGCGAGGAGTGCTGCGAGACGGCGCTGGAGCCGCACGATGCCGCGCTGCTGCTGAAGCGCCCGCCGTTGCTGGTGCTGTTGTTGCAGCTGCCTCCCGCAGCCGCCGCCGCCACCGCAGCCGCTACCGCCGCGTTGTTGAGGAGACCGGAGGGGATGCTGATGCTGCCGCTGCCGCCGCCGCCGCCACTGTTGGCGGAAACGGCGGGCATCGAAGGGGGAGGGGGCGGTGGCAGGCTGTCGGCGACAGAGGCGCTGACGCCAGGACCTACGGACGTGGAGGAGGAAGGGGAGGAAGTTGCCACCAGCGTGGGGGAAGGAGCCGCGTTGGGCTGAGGGGCCGCCGTTGCCGCCGTCGCCGCCGACGTCACCGTAGACGCTGAGGTGTACGCCGGCGGCTCTAGGCGGGACACCTTCAACGGGGGCGGGGTGCTGAAGCTGGCCTCGTCCTCGATGAAGCGCTTGGGCGTCTTGATGATGCGTCGCGACACGGTGCTCACCACGGGCATGATGAACTGCCGGATGTTCTTCAGCGGGGTCCTGCGCCGCCGCCGGATGCTGGCGTCCATGCCAGGCGGCCCACCGCTGCCACCGCTCTCTTTTTCCAGCAGCTTCTTCTTCTGGGCACCTTTCTTGGCACGCTGCAGCAGCTGCTTGGCGATGGTGGCGTCCGTGCGCTTGGAAGGGGGCACGATGCGCACGGGTTTGACGTGACGCGGGCTCTGCCGCAGGCCCAGGGGCCTCCCGAACTTGGACGAAGGCGGACTCTGGGGCTCTGTGGGGCTGGCGGCTTGCGGATCTGCGAGTGGAGCTCTGAGCTTGGCTGCCGCCGCCTGCTGCTGCTGAGTGGCCTGGAGGTCCAGCTCTCGGTCTCTGCCGCGCACCCTGAAGGCCTTCTGTTTGACGGTGCGCGCATCCGAGAGAGGCAGCTCGGCGAAGGCGGCCGCAGACTGTCCCGAACGAGCGGCGGCGGCGGCAGCAGCGGCGGCTTCCGCTTTAAGGCGCTCCGCAGAGGGCGGCCTCCCCCGCCTCCGCCTAGGCACGTCGGGTACCGGCACCTTCCGTGCCACTGCCTTGAGCCGCGACTTGAGCGGGCCCATCTTCACATCCTGCAACCTCTTCAGCTTGGTCACCTTGGCCCCCTCCCGATCGTCCTCCGCCGATGCCGACGTGGCAGTCTTGTTGTGTTGGGCTGGCACCAAGCCATGTTCATCACTGCCGCTGCCAGTGGCCGACGCCTCGTCCGATGCCACGTGGCCACTCTGATGCCAGCCCCTGTGGCTGGCAGAGGCCGGCGGGCGGCCTCTTCTCCTCTCGCCCGACCCAGGAGGCCTTCCCGGCGGCCGCTTGACCTTCTCCGGGTGCAAGACGGCCGCATCTCTGTGGGGGAGAGAAGATGGGACAGAAGGTGCGGGCGCGGGGCCAGTGCCTGAGCCCACTCTCTGTGTGGTTTGCGCCCTGGGCGGACGCCCTCTGGGTTTCTTCTCTGGAGTCGCAGGAGCTGATGGTGGGACTAAGTAAACAAACAAACAAACAAAAAACAAACAAACAAACAAGAAAAACAAAACAGAGACAAAGATATGATGTTAGGCTTCAGTCCTTCAAGGGAATGGCTTTAAGGCTGATTTTTTTTTAAACTGGCGACAAACATCACTATTCCGCTCACCTGAAAAGGTCCTTGCAGGACTCTGTATTCTTCTTCCGTCACTTCCTGTGCCAAAGCCGACAAACGCCTCTTCCTGTAAACAGAAACAAATGTGCTTGTAAAACCCATTTCATTACAGGACTATAACCATCTACTTGACAGACACAACAGTAGCATTTGCCAGCACTGGTCTTTTCTTCATCCCCAAACAGTCATTCTTCGATTGCAAGGCGCTCAGGACAGAAACCCTTTTAGTCATTCAGTCTAATCATCATCTTGCATCATATAAGGACTTGATGCTTGGGGAGACTCCGTGTGCTGCACATCCTCTCAATTTGAAACTGTAATTAGTCACCGACTACATTAAGAGCAAATGCACAAGATACTGGGGCCACTGCACCTCTGGTCCAAAGGCCGACTCTTCTGGTGTCAACACCTTGCAGAGAGTGCTATAATGATGCAGAGAACGTGACAGAAAAAAGGTGTGACAGTGAGAAGGGTGTGTGTGTGTGTGTAGAGAGCATGACAAAAAAAGTGTGCCAGAGAAGATAGAGAGAGAATGGAGATAGAACCGAGAGTGAGAGAGAGAGAGAGAGAGAGAGAGAGAGAGAGAGAGAGAGAGAGAGAGAGAGAGAGACAGAGAGAGAGAGAGA
>JAUCNH010000059.1:12784905-12800602 GCA_032353275.1 Sardinella hualiensis | reverse complement strand
TGTGAGTAGTTACATGATCCAAGTATGGTTAAATAAAATAAAACATAGCGATTTTCTAAGCTGATAAAATGGATAACGCCTAACAACGTAACGTAACATGCCAGGACGATTGAGTGCACGCACAGAGATGAGAGAGGTATGCATCGACTCGTCTAAGATCAGGCAAGAACATAGTTAAGTACGGAAAGACGGTGGCGTGTTCCTTTAATAATAGAAACTCTGTTGAAACGGTCTATACACAAATGGTCTACAAAGTTAAAAAAAATCCATGGATGGGAATAAACTAGAGGGAGTAAGTCTCTCTCCACTTCTCCAGACTGCCTGGAACATATTGAATCAACGATGATTGATCAATGACTGGCTGAATAACAACCGTGTTATACAGCTCAGTAAATGTAATTTACAACGCACTGCACTGGTTCATTACCTCTCCACGTTGCCCATAAACATGGTGACGAAGTTGAGAACCTGCTCTAGACTCTCAGCAGATGTCTCAAGGACCTCATCAGCAAACCGCCGCAGGAAGATGAAGAAGTCTCCCAGGTTATCCACAAAGAACTCTTTAAAAGACAACAAAAACATAGAGCACATGTGATGTGATGACAGACAGCAAAGTGGGAATTGGTAGTGTGTTGTATGATCCAAAGCACATGTTGCAGAGTTCAATGTGAGCGAAGACCCACTAGCCCAGGGGCAAGATAGCACAGACCAGTGTTATTTTTCTGCCAAAAACCACCACAATTCACCTGTGATGCTTACTGGTTGAAGCAAAGCATGGGAGGCTAATTACAGAAAACCTGTTCAAGGTCATGCTTTCGCCAGCATTTGTCTGTTAATTTGTTTCTTTGCCTGTGCACAAGATAACTTCCCAGGTTTGGATGAAATGTTCAGACAACGTGGGTATTAGCACAATAAGATTTGATTACATTTTGGTGGTGATCAGGAATTTGTAATTGCGTTAGTGACCCTATATTTCCGTGGCATATGTCTGTGTTCCCCTAGCCTGGCTTACACCAGCCTAAATCTCAAGTGAGATTTAGTCTGGGGACCACCTATACATTTTCTCGTACGGGATATCAGGTTTCGTTTGTCCAAAAGTTCACACATCGTCTTGCCATCTCTCCCTTTTGTGTGATTGGTTCCCAGATTCATGCTAAAATTTTGCCCATGGTCTCCAGGCTGCTGTGCAGTTCAGAACAAGTGCGCAAGGCAGCATGGGTATTCCCAGGCTAGTGTTCCCCAAGTACTTTTCTAGTTTGGCTATTTCAACCATCTCTGGCTATTCTATGCAGCTTATCCTTGTGTGTGTGACATGGCTTATGAGAGAGGCTTAAGAGAAGACTACTAGCATGCATGCGGTGGGTGGGCGATTGTGTTACCTGGGACGTAGCAGAGCTGGTTGTTGTTGAGTGGGGGCAAGGGAAAGCACAGCGGCATGTGATCGGGGCCCTGGTTGTTTAAGCCCACTTGAACCAGCAGCGCCGCGCAGGAGGCCTGCAGGTTTGAGCAGTTCTGCAGCATGGCGGGTTGTGTGGCAGCGGCCTTGGTGGACAGGTAGATGGTCATCAGGTGCTCGAACTGCTCGCGGAGTTGCTCTGCGGCGGGTCCGCCGCTCAGCTGCGCCTCACGCCAAGAGCCCTGCAGCCGGTGTAGTGACTGATTCATCTTCACCATCTGATCATGGAGCCTGCCAGTGTACACAGAGACAAGACTGATAAGTGCACAAGCAGTTGGAAAGGAAAAGGCACAATTGGAAAGCGCTGGGCAAGACAAGGCAAGGGAAATGTATTTATTTTAGCGCATTGTATCCACAAGGCAGTTAAATGTGCTTTACAGAAACAGGAAGCCAGAGTCAGAAAGCAAAAGCATAGCAGAAGTAAATTCATCAAGATAACAATTGCATTCAAAAGATTAAAACATAAAAAGAAAATTGGATATTGATAGAAAGGAAGCGTATTTGAAATGAAGGTTCTACGTGTGCTCTGCCCTGAGACGTGCTAATCTTCACCATCTACTTTGTTCAGTCAGGGAAGAAAGTCAGTAAGAAAAAAAAAAAGAAAGAAAAAAAGAAAAAACCTCAGAACAAAGGTACTCCCTTATGTAAAAATTATGTTTAAACATGAAGGAGTACTTAGATCTTAAGACGTTTTTTTTCCTCTCATTTTCTTCTCCTAGCAGATGAAAAAGATTTTTTTAAACTTCTTAATCATCATACAAACGTTTTAGGTCAGATATCCTTCTTCAGCATGCAAAACTGATTTCATCCATATTAGACATCATCATCACATTATCAAAAAAAGCCAGATCACAATGTTTAGATCCATGGCTTGTGTGGTTACTGAGGACACAATCTAAAACTGGCATATAAATACTAATGGAGTTTATTCTTTTCAACTTTGGCACTTTTATCCGCCTTTATCAACAGGAACTTTCAAACAATGATAACACATTACAGAAGTTGCTTTCGTATACAGTACTTAATAACAGTTGGGTGTAGGGAACTGAAAGGCACTTTTCCCCACAAAGGGGTCTTTCATATTTTAGATCAAATAGACGGAAAGAAAGCATTCACCTGTGGAAGCCTATGTGCAGGGTGAGCTGTGTGAGAATTAGGTTCTCTGTGAGAAGGCTATATGACTGGGCAAACTCCACATTCTGTTGAGGGGGCACGGGGATCAGACACGTCTCCTTGTCCAGCCCTGGGTGGAGGAGGGAGAAAGTTAGTAAACAGGTTAGAAAAAAAATAACAAAATTCCTGCCACAGTGTTTTGTACTCCAGTTGTCTCCACAAATACCAGGAAGCGGATTAACGACTAATGCCCATCAGCAGTCTGAGGGCTGATACTTAAAACATCACTATGCAACAATCTGTATGGTCTTTCTGAGGTACATTTCAAGGAGCAAACGCTTGCCACCACATTCAAAACAATAGCTCATGACAACTGTCCAAATTCATGCAGTTCAATGGTTGGCACAGGTCAGCCCTTACAAATATGTAAGAAAATCCCCCATAATATGACCAACAAGATCGCCAGAGTGCAAATCTGCATGTTCATTTTTCATCCATGCAAACTTAATCATTGCAAGGCTGCAGATTTTGGCATCGCTTTTAGCTTGTCCCCCCCCCCATAGCTTCCTGGCTTCAACCAAAACTACACAATGGTGCCAGAACTTAAAGAGTTCTGTTACCAAATGACGAATCTAGTACCCACTGCCAGAGACAATATAATGTGCATAATAGAAAGAATGTGGACAGGGTGGCACGACTGGGCACCTCTGGCGTGAACGTTCCTGTTCCTCCTCTCCTCCTCGCTCAGCTCGCCCAGAGCACAGTACGTGGGGTTAAAGGTCAAGAGTTTGGGTGAGTTGGGCCGGCAGAAGGGCTGGCACAGCTTGAGCAGCGCCGCCCCGAGGTTGAGGAAGAAGGCGTCCGAGGCGTACATCTGGAAGAAGATCTCAGGCATCTGGTTGGCCCAGATCTTGGTGCGGCCGGTGTTAGCCTGTAGGCAACCGCCCAGCCAGGTGAGAAGCAGGTGTCGAGTCTCGCTGGACTGTTGCAGCAGGCTCTTCAGGATGAGGTGCAGCTTGTCATGAAACTGACCCATGAACTATAGGGTAAAAAGAATAAGAGAAGGTCTTAATTTCAGTTAAAGATGCAGTAAGAACTTCAAACAGCAAACAAAGCACAAGAGTGATCTCACACCTTCCCACAGAACAGCCAGTGGGTTGTGAGTAGATTTTCACATCTCCGAATGTGACTGAACTTAAAGGCACAGGTTAGAAAGTGCTTCTAATTGTTACTTTCTAAAAGCTAATAGCAATAGAAACTTTGAATTAAAAAACAAATACACACATTTTCCCTCAACTCATATTCATATTCCATGCGTCTACTAAAAATCAGGTTTAAGTGTACAGTGAAAGAAAACAACTGTTCATCCATGTGATTGCATTGTTTTGTGTTTTTCTGTTGCATTTGTATGTTAACTCATGTAGCCAGAGGCAATGGGTGCACTCACTTGGTGGATGTTGGACTCTTGAACCTTCATTTCCTGTGGGCTGGAGCGGGAGGGATTCAGGAAGTAGCCGTGATTCTCCACCACACCAGGGGTTTTGAGGAGACAGGAAATATTCAGTATGGTGCCTAGAAGCGTCTTCTGGTACTGCAGCCCATTGCTGGGGTCTTTCGGCTGAATGTGCTCAACCAGAACCTGATTAAAGTTGTAAAAAGAAACGGCAGCAGAGGTGCGGTATGAAACAGACTGTAAATAGCAACTACTAAGATTAAGAACCAATTCACCAGTTTTATGATCCAAATGACGACATCGATGTGATGAACTCTATACCATGTTACATCATCACTGATTTCATGAAATCCCTCCACACAGTAGGCAAAGCCAGAAAAACAAGCATAAATTTGCTACCATTTCACACTAATGTGAAAGTGGGCCTTGTTCACCTTTGCAATGTCCTTCTGTTGGCTGAAGTAGAGGAGCACGTCCAGGTAGGAGTACAAAAGCAGCTGGCACAGGTCCAAGTCTTTGACGCGGCCTTGAAAAATATCAAAAACTGGCACCATCACCTCGCCGAAGGTGCGCACCTCCTGATCAGCAAGCAGGCCGGCAATCACCTCCTCTGCAAATTCGGCGACCTGATCTAGCTCTGTGGAGAGAAGTGTGCAGGAGAGTGTAAACAAATAAAAGGATATGATATTCAAGAAATGAACAGCATAACAGTTTGTTTTAAAGCAAATAAATAATGTTGTGAAAAGAGAAGAGAATGAGAATAAACGCCAATAAAACCCAGAAAATCTCAATGAGAACATCATCTAGTGTGGTACTGAGGTGGGGTTTGTGAAATTGACTCACGTGCACCACTGACTCCCTCCAAGAGAAGGTCCAGCAGCTGCTCGTAAACATTCTGATTGACATATATCTCTGGCGTGAGAAGGACCGTGCGAGCGTTGGACACAGTGAGATTCTTGCAGCGCACTGCATAGGGCAAGAGTTTCTCCGGCACTTTAGTGACCTGCGGAAGACACAGAGTGCCAATTATTTTTGGCTCAAACTCACTGAGTCTTAACCTCATGACGTTATTCTAGCTTTGGGTGATGCCTCTATTGTAAAGATACCTGGTTAATAACATATCTGGTAAGTAACATGTAATAACTAGCCTGGATAAACTAAGACAAACCAGTGTATGACAAATGATGGTGTCTGCCTCACGACGTGTTTTCAAACTATGGGTGGGTATTTTCCTTGGTATTGAGCAAGATGCTGTTAATTCACTTTCGATTAGATTTGGTAATAGCTTAATGCTCTATTTTAACCTCAATTTTCTTGCTGGTTTAGAGGTGGATGAGTCTACTCAATCTCTAATCCTCAATCCTAATCTCTACTGCGAATTACCTTGTCTACATTACAATTGCACTTTTTTTCATTTCAGCTCAAATTATGGCAACTTGGAAAAAGTGTGAACAAAATATAGTGTTAAAGTGCTAAATGCAAACCTCTTCTTTGGCTCTTTGGTAACAAGCATAAAGGTATGGTATGGCGCACTTCTCGCCAGCATCACGGTCTGCAGACAGGTTCACCACGTTGCAAGATGTCATGTATATGAGATGATTGCCTGGTTCCAGTAGCAGCAGTCTGTTGAATAAAGCCTAGAGAGGGAGCAGACCATCACTGTCAGGGCCTGCCTATGTCAGAGTGAATTTTTGTCAATAAAACCCTGCACACCAGCGTCAAATTCTGCCGCCGCATGTCAATAACCATCAGGTCTATTTTGCCGGGGCCATTCAAGAAAATCCATTGGTGATTCCACAGACTGCGTACCATGCCCTGCCATTGTGCAGCTCGGGCAAAATAAATTTTCAAATTCGAAATAATGCTGGGGCTGTGTGCTAAAGCCCTCAGTTTTGTCTGGAAAAAAACAACATACTGTACGGTAGATACCTGCTCAATACTGTCCATGTCAAGCCAGTCCTGCCCATCAAGATCGGCCGCCATCTCCTCCAGGTACACACAACGTGAAGGGATGCCATTCCCTCCTCTGAGACTTGGGTCACCTTGATTCAAATATCAGAGCAGCTAATCTCATCCACTTTTATTTATCCCACACAAACTGTCTTGCATGATCATACAGCAATATTACACATACACAACACCAGCAGGCCACAATCTCATGCCGGCATATGCAGATGAACTCTTACACACTTTTCGAGGTAGACTTGTACATGTAAGCCTTAATATCCTTGTTACTGATATTGTATGTCAGACTACACTGTGTTTAGATACTGCCGTTGTCTAACTACAACTGTAAATTCAGTTAGCAATGTTTGTTTAACCTCAGATACTCCCACTCACGTTACTGCTTCATTGACGTGTTCTTTTTCTATCTGCCCCATGTTGTGCAAACAGAATACCGGTGTCACTGTCTATTATGGCTTCCTCTACACTTCAGATCTTGATAACTGAACAATACTGCACACGGTGCACACAAGAGGCTGCATCTTTATTCTCACACAGGAAGCTAAGAATTAGGTAAAGGTTCCAACTGTTCAAGGCATTTTAGTCACAACACGGCTCAGTCTGAAGGAAAGCACGGTGCGGGACTCACTGTTGTCGAGAGTGATGAGGAAAATCCTCTGGATCATGTGATTGACATTCAGCTGTTCACAGAGCTCCTGCCTCGATCGGAAGGACCTGCTTATCTCAGCTACAGAGTCATCGTTGTCGTCGATGCTGTCAGACACAGAATTCTCGGATTCTGATTGGCTATCCCCTGAGTCTTCCGCTGAAATACACACAGTCATTACATCACTCTCTTTAAGGTCAACACATGTAACAAAAACGGTCAACTTGTCACAAATATTGTACCTATACAACAAGAAGTCATAAAGTGTCTTTACAAATGAAAGCAGTGTACAGGTGTTTTCAGCTGTGCTAAAATAGTTAACTAAGCTTAATCAGAATTCATAGCAAGATCATGTGAAAACAACAGGTCCAAAACCCATAACAACTGGGTGATTACAGTGAACATACCACAAAATATCGAAATCCTACAGACAGTAAATTGTGGGGTGGTCAACTGACTGAAAACATTTTACAGCATAATAATAATTATGTGTAGGCTTAGGCTACACAGTAAGTGTGACAGTAATAAACATCAGTCAAGATAGAAAAAATAGACTATTATATAGTAGATGAACTTACTAAGTTAAAATTAGTGAATCTTGGTTTGAAGTATCCAACCAACATCACAACTATCTATCGAACTACTATCTTTATGCGTATTGTACATTACCATGCAAAATAACAGAACAAAATGCAGGACCCTTAAGGACCCTAAGCCTGAAGGACTGAACTCACTAAGATAATTTATCAAGTGCACAATACTGACAAAAGGACTAACATGTACATCATGACAACATTGACAACACAATGATTGTGATAAGACAGAGGCTTAAAACTCACAGGGTGGTTTACTGTGTTCTTGTTTTTGTCCCAATGCAAACTGCTTTGCATCTGCAAGGGAACCGAAGAGGGCTGCAAATGGGTTTCTGGAGATGTTCTGGTTATTATTGCCCTGGTCAGTCATCTCATTGGAGCATATACTCCATCCACAAACAACAACCTGATCAAAGAAAATTATATAATCACATCTATGGCAATTCAGCACTTCAACCAAAACATCATAACCATAACAGAGCCAATCAGTTAGGACACCAGTTCGTAGCTTCTCGTGATCTGACAGATATAGCAGATAATTGCTGTTCATGGGAACTGAACAACTCAGTTACCAGGTATTGCCAAGTAGTTGCATTTAATATAAACGACCTGAAGTTGTATATTTGTAGCATGTAATAAGTTAGAACAGTGACAACCACACAGCTTACAGTATACTGTGTAATTCCACTAGCCTGCTATGCTAAGCAAATGCTTACTAGCTAGTCTAACTACGGCATTCAAGCGATCTGCCATATGGGTCGGTGCGAGCCATGATTTCTCAATCTACAGTCACGTTTTCCGAAATGCACAGCACTCATTCCCGTTTTCAAGACATTTAACTGCAACACTATTACATAAAAGGCAGCACCAATTGCCTCTATGCATCCATTCAACCATGTAATAACCACAAAATATCGCGCTATGGTTTTTGAGCTGACGTTAGCTAGCGTTACTTACGTTAGCTGGAGAGTTAGCTAAGTAGCTGTCAGAATTTAGCTAGGTTTTCTTAACGTTGCTGTGGTTAAAAGTGAGTATTAAAGACACTATCAAGGCAACCCCACGTCTGAGTGCAGAGAAAGGTATGCCATAAAGTGACATAAATAATCCACGTTAACTCACCTCGCCTCAGTCAATAATGCTAGTTAATACTATCAACTCGGCAATATTCTTCGGCAACGTTAGGCTCTGGTTAGGCTCCTGCAGTTCCTCATAAACATAGATGAAACAAACGTCATCACTAGAGGACGAGGTTACGGAAAGAGAGTATGAGGGCGTGCGCAAATAAACCAGGAACTAGGAAGAGCTCCACGTAGCGAGTAGGCTATCTAAACTGTCTGATTCACTGGCGCTAAATACCTTTTACGAGGACTGCGATCATTGTCGATGCATATAACATATTGTCTATCTTAAAAAGTAGTCAATGATATTAAGCACTTGCTACACACGAAGAGAAAAAAATGGCGGATTTAGCAAACGTATGTAAACATACAAACGTCTCTGCTGTCCAAGATGAAGCAATTGCAGATTTGACAGAGCTCGAGGATCTGGAAAAGGTTTATTTAAATCTTTGTAATGAAGAGAAACAGGTCCAGGCATATCTACAGGTACTGGGGGAACAGCAGGGGGCTATTGAAAATAAGATGCAGCTGCTACAGAGGATGAGACCAAAACTGCAGCTGATTGAAGGAGATGCTTCTCAACTTGGTGGAATGATCAACTTCACCTGTAGTCTTGCTGAGAATGTCAGCAGCAAAGTCAGACAACTGGACCTAACCAAGAAACGATTGTATCAGGCTATACAACGTGCTGACGATATTCTGGACTTGAAATTTTGCACAGATGGCGTGCAGACTGCCTTACAGAACCAGGATTATGAGCAAGCGGCTGCCCATATCCACCGCTACCTTTCTCTTGACCAGTCAGTGATAGAACTCAGTCGACAGGGAGGAGAAAGCAGTAGTGTGGAGATGAGCCTTACTTTGTTGAAGGAGGCAGAAGTGGAGCTTAAAGCTCTGGTGACGAAGCGACTTGAGGAAGCTGTAGCTGCAGATGATCTGAGTCAGGTGGAGCGCTTCTTCAAGATCTTTCCTCTACTACGTCTGCATGACGAGGGCCTTGCACTATTTGCTAATTACCTCAGCAAAAAGCTGGCCAGTATAGCCCAGGACAATCTGACATTAGCAGTTACTTCGGATGTTGGAGAGAGGAGAGCACCCATGATATTTGTTGACACTCTGACACTACTGTTGGAAGGAATTGCCCGTATTATTGAGACAAACCAGCCTATTGTGGAAACATACTACGGCCCTGGACGATTGCATAGGCTTATCAGTCACCTCCAAGTAGAGTGTGACAAGCAGTCACAGAGTGTGGTGGACAAGTTTATCCAAAACAGAGACTACCAAAATAAGTTTCAGGTTGTACAGTCTAGCATGCTGAAAGGCGTGTCTACGGAGAGAATCGTGCTCAAGGAATTAGATGCTGTCCTGTCAGAGGTAACCCTTATGAACTCAAGAGCAGAGCTTTACTTGCGTTTCTTAAGGAGACGCATGATGGCAGATTTTGAAGTGGCAGATGCCAATGCGGCTGACGGTGTCTCCCAAGAGCATCTGCAGTGTGTGGAGCACCTGTTGAAAGAGTGTGAGTTGAGCTGTCGTATGCAAGAACTGATTGGCTGCTACATACCCATGGAGGAGTACTACATGAAGGAAACGGTCAACAAAGCAGTTGCCATGGACACATGGGAAGTGGGTCAGATGACGTCCAGCATGGTGGACGATGTGTTTTACATTGTGAAGAAGTGCATTAGCCGTGCCCTCAGCAGCCAGTCTTCAGACTGTGTGTGTGCTATGATCAATAATGCCACGAGTCTGCTGGAGGAAGAGTTCAAAGAGGTGCTTGTTGGTAGGTTGCGAATGGGCTACCCTGGCAGCACGTTAGCAGACCTGCAGAGAGGTGTGAGCAGCGCTGTCAGTCTCATGCAGAGCAGTCTTCAGCATGGAAAAATACACACACACATTGAAAGCCAGGAACAGGCCAAGAACGCCTACCTTGTGACTCTCAACAATGTGGATGTTTGCAGTGAGAACATCAGCACCCTCAAGAAGAATTTGGAGAGTGATTACTCAAAGCTCATTAGTCAAGGGGCGGGATCAGAACAGGCACAGGCCAAGATTGACAGCTGCTTGATGGACATGGTGAATACATCCAGCAAGTTCAAAGACCTGCTCCAGGAAGGTTTGCTGGAGCTGAATAACTCGGCCATCAAACCTCAGGTAAAGCCCTGGATCACCAGCTTCCTGTCTTTTTCACATAACATTGAAGAGGAGGAGTTTGGCGAATATGAGGCCAATGACCCGTGGGTGCAACAACTGATTGTCCAGTTAGAGCAACTCATGTCTGAGTTCAAGGTCTCTCTGTCAGCCGGGATTTTTGACACTCTGACCAGCTTGATGATGAATTTGATCTCCATGGAATTGGAGAAGACCGTGTTTAAATGCACCTTCAGCAGGCTTGGTGGGCTGCAATTTGATAAAGAGCTTCGCTCTCTTGTCGCATACCTCTCGTCTGTCACCTCCTGGACCATCCGAGACAAGTTTGCTCGACTGACGCAGATGGCTACCATACTCAATCTGGAAAGGGTGTCGGAAATCCTGGATTACTGGGGTCCCAACTCTGCGCCCCTAACGTGGCGTCTTACTCCAGCAGAAGTTCGGCAGGTCCTGTCCCTACGCGTGGACTTCCGTAGTGAGGACATAAAGAGGCTACGTCTGTAACTACCGGTCACAAAAACATTGGCAATGGCATTTCTGCATTGTTGTTGTAAGCATAGCAATTAGTGAACTATGGAGCAGTTTGTGTTGTAGTTTTAATGTGGGGATATTTATCGTACATTTTTTGTCAACAGTTGATTCAGAAAGGGCATATTTGTGTTGCTCTGTTTCTTATGTAAGACTACAAATCAGGCAGGGGGGCAAAAAATCAAGTGTTCATATTAAATTTGTTTTGTTTAGTTTTTTCCTTTCTCACTTTACAGTACATTACTGATGTTGATTCTGATTCTGAAATTAAATATATTTTCCCTCAGTTACCTATCTGTCCTTTAAATAAAAAAAAAACTTTAAAGAACAATGAGCCTTTCAGGGTATCTGAAGAACACTGGGTTGGATCACGGGGTGAGGGCCTTCTTAAGGTTAACACTAACAGACTGGATGAGGGTCAGATGATCTACACTTAGTGTCTGGGTCTTCTGTACTGTACAGTTCCTAATTTACTTTCGTGTATGGCCTTTGTTTGTTGTGTTATTCTAATACACAAATGTAAAAAATAAAAATAAAATGTTAATACGAACTTCTGGTGTTGGACAAAGTCATTGGCAAAACATATGATTTAACCCTATGTTAATTCATTCATCCATTCATTCTTACATTGCAAGGCATAGAGGCTACTGTATGTCAGGCGTTGCTGTGTAAGATTTTAAAGATCCAAAAAGCTTTATTTATATCACGTAGTGACAGAAAATTGTCTTGGGTTTGGGAGCAGACTCATGGAAGCTTAGGTTGAATATGATAAATATGAATGTGAGGACATAAAATACAATAATATATAGACCATGTTTGAAATGAATACATTGTATTGCATAATATTGTATTGTCGTGGGTATGAAAAACTCTATTGTAAGGGTTTTGTTTTTTTTCTGGACAAAGGAGCTCTAAAACGTCTAATAATGGAGGAATAATGGAGTGGTGTGAGGTCCTTTGACCAACAGTTCGTTCAGGTCAGTTATTTTGGTTGCATATCATAATTCTTATCTGTTTCTTCTTCTTTCTCTCTGATAGGAAGTTGTATCTGGGTGTGATTAAGAAGACTGATTCAAAAAGTGGCTTGTGTAAGGTGGCGTCAGAATGTCCTTCCTGACAATAAAACCTTTCAGCCTTCTGTCTGATGGACAGATATTTGACCTTTGACCTTATACATTTACCAGGTTTCCTGTATTAACTAAGCCAGGTTTATGACTTAACCACCATTTTGGAATACCACCCCTGGAATATAAAAAAAGAATAACAATTCAAATATTTGATTTCAGTTTATTTGTCACAACATACAGAACAGTATGTCATTGAACAATGAACATATTCTATTTCATTCATGATATATCCTCCAGGTGGCGCTCATCCTTGTCTATCTATGTATGTGTGTGTGTGTAGACTGTGTACATTATAAGCATCCCTAAGATGCAGCTTTTAACAAAAAAAGCAAGACAATGCATTATAGCAATGAAGTTATAACTAGTTATAATAGCTTTACAAGTTTATAGTTTATTTACAACATTTATTTTTTTTGTCTCTTTAACCAAACTTTATTCTATTTTGTTCATGGCGGCCTGTGCATTTGTAGGGTTATTTTGAATACACATGACAAAACCATCACAGTGAGAGTGATATACGTATACTCTAACTCTACAGTATATGGATTCTACACATTCCTGTCAGGTTCCGGACAAGTTGAACTCTTAACAGCAAATGTTGTCTCAAAACACCTCTTCTCACAAAGTGATTATGAACTAATGTTACTGCGTTACATCAGTGCCGTAATTCACTCACACGATAAAATATGTATTTGGCTGTATTTTATTATTTCACACATGTAAATATTAACTGCGAGCAATTTCTTCCTCGCTGAGGAGAAAAATGCATAGAATATTCTCAGGAATGTATCTTTGTGTTAATCTGTCTCATTTGGTAACTGTCAATATCTCATGTCTGTTCCTAAAAATAGACAATATAGTTTATACTTCTTCTATTTTACTTTTATGACTTCCTGGTTAGGGTGAAAATGAAATCTTTCCGATGGTCACTCCTCTTTTGCACAAGGAATAAGATGCAGAACAACTAGAAAGGTGCAGCACTGCTGTGCTGTAGAAGGTTGCCAGGCCAGCGCTGCCTAGTCCTTCCACTCAGTGTCTCATTGACCTCCCCACTGCGTTAGAGGTCAATCCGTAGGCTAAGGTTTCCCCTGGCTCTAAGCTGTACAGGGCAACCAGTGAATAGAGTGAGGGCTGAAAATGATGGTGTTGAACTCAAACAGTGTGTTCCAGCACGTACTCTAACTGTCGAGACCGAACAGTAGCAGTTGCTTGAAGCAGAAGAAAGTATCTGCTGTGAAGCAAGCGTATGCCAATGGATAAGTTTCAGATGCTTTGCACAAAGTAAAGCAATGTGAAAACGTCTGATGCATCAGGCGAAAAAGTTGTTTTGATCTGTGTGGTCGCTGTTAAATATTCAAGGCCATTAACCCCTTATTTCATGGCAAAGCGGTGGTACTATTTTTTTAAATACAAACAAATGCATGATTTACATAATAACACTGGGATTATGGTCAAACTGCGAGCGCCTCAACATCTTAAACAACAAATTAAAGCTTATACCATCAAGAACAAACCCTGAAAGTTTCATGCTTCATTTTGTGCACAATTCTTCTAATAATAAGAGCTTAACAGCCCTACTACATGGTGAGGCGCCAACTTTGGTGGCCATTTTGGATTTTCTAATTGACCAAATGGTCAGATTTGGAAAAGCACCTGTACAAATGGACTCCTTGACCATGAAAACCTATGAACAGATGCCAGAATTACGGCTGTAGTCCTTCTAGAACAGGAGATATGACACTTTGTAGTTTAGGGGGCTGCGTAGGGTGGCCATCTTGGATTTGCATGATGAAAATGCCAGGTAATTATTTGTGAGCCACGGAATCTTATTTCTCTCACCATAAATCCCCAAATTAGCCCAAAAAAATGATATTTGGACAATTTCCTCCCACAGAGGACCAATTTTGGGTATCCTGGTGGCCATTTGGGATTTTTAGCGGCCATCTTGGATTCTGGACAAATTTCAAGATGGCGCAAAATCTACCATCTATCTGGTACTTTGGACCATCAGTATGGTCCAAAGTACCAGAACCTGTTGAGAAAAGCTTGACAGGAAAAAAGGGCAGTTTTTACCTGGCTCAGACCTGTCTAAAACCTATGTTATTTGTTTAGTTACAGTTTTGTCAGCAATTGCCAACACAATGTGCAGAATAATAGCTGTAACTGCATAAAAAAACTTTTGTTTTCAGTCAACATTACTCTGGACCCTGATACGGCAAATCCTGAACTCGAGCTGTCTGCTGATGGGAAAAATGTGAATTTGGGAAAGACTCGCCAAAATGTCACTTATAGCAAAAGGAGATTCAGAAAATGTACCTCTGTCCTTGCAAAGCAGGGCTTCAACGCCAGTAGATTCTACTATGAGGTGCAGGTCAGTGGGGTAAATGATTGGACCCTAGGATTAGTCAGAGAGTCAATAGTCATTAAGTCCTGCCAATTTAAGAAGAACCATCAACATGGAGTGTGGGCTATTTCGCTGAGAAATAATAACTATTGGAAAAATGGTGGACAAGAGATTGTAATCCCCCAGAGTGAGAGGCCAGAGAGGGTGGTGGTGTTTGTAGATTATGAGGCAAGTTTGGTTTCTTTTTATGATGCAGGCAGATGGAAATTACTCTGCTCTTTAAGAGAAATCCCCTTTAAGGTGAAAATCTATCCATATTTCTACACTAGTGACACATCTCCAATGACCATTATCAAGCCAGCCTTCTGTAATAAATGGCCAGCATTGTAAGGTGACCAGACCTCTGAGATGGGTGCTTCATGGTTTCATATAAAAGAACAGCAAGAAAAGTAATTATCCCAAAACAAATTCTAGACGGTGTGATATCACGACTAAAATTTAATCATCTGTTCCTTGTCTCAATACCCATGTTGTCAGAACGTTTCATCCAAATCTGTGCAAACAGACAAACAAACGCGACTGAAAACGTAACCTCCCTTGTAATAACCCTGACTATATAATGGCAATCTAAATGATATTGTTTCTCATGTTTAGAGGTATGACAAGTCAAATTGGATTATGGATACTGATTTAAACAATGGGTGTAAATGGCAGTCATTTGGTTAGTGGTGTCTTATATTAGCCTTGTGTCAGCATTTAACTGCCTATCATTGTTTGCATTTAGAATCTTGTTCAAGACAAGTGTAGAAATGAATGTGAAATGAATGAAGTAGATTTTGCCTTGACTTAGACCTAAGCTAAGGCATTAGACCTTGCACTTTAAATGAGACAATCACTGAGACAGTTTGTTATTCAATTATATTGTGCCTGTTTTGAGATTATTGAGATAAAAAAATAGTCTAATGTAAAGACAGGTTGGCAATAATCACAAAGGCCCATGCTATGTTCACAACTTTGAAACAGTTGAAAAACTTTCACTTCTTGGCTGCTGACTGTTGCACATGCCCACAAATGATTTTGCAATTGCTTCACATTGCCAGTCATGCCTTTCCTCTGATCAGGAGGGCTGATAATAGGACACTGTCATTGCACTAAACAATAACAAAATGCACAGTTGCTGCTGGCTATGCCGAGGCGGGG